>JASAON010001542.1:0-50449 GCA_030849065.1 Jaenimonas drosophilae
CATGGCAGATGTCACACAGTCACGAAGTTCGGGGTAGTGGAAGTGTGCCTGCACACAAACTACAATAACTCTGCAGAGCCCCACACACTTGCCGTTCACGTGAGCCTGTTGCTCAATGCCGCCATCACGAATGAGGCTCATGTTTCTCCATCCCTCCTCCGTCGTGAGCATATCCAACGCACGTTTCTTGAAATCACTGACCCCGGCAGTCAGTGGAAGACCCAGTGCTTCGGTGATGCGCATGCCGTTCGTCCACACGCCGTCTGGTGCGAGGTAGCGTTGCCGGAGTTCAGTGAGGCGGTACTGTACATCAATATCAGCAATGAGGTAGGAAGGTGCGCAGCCGAAAATGGGGCTTACCGATGGCATGACGATCAGTGGAACCCCACCCATTTCAGCATAGCGAATGTACTCAAACTGATGAGCGTGACCAAAAACCTGCATCACAAGAACATCGGCATACTTCGCCACAAGATCGCCGTAGCGACGTCTGAAAGAAGGCTTCCAGCTTAAGTCACTCGAAGATGTACCCATGAAGCCACGCCGCAGGATGCGTACCAGTGCCACTAGTGGAGGGTGGTGGCCCAGAAGAATGACCTTGTGCCTCGTCGTGCGTGCACGAGACAAGATATCTTCAATGAAGTTAAACTGCCCGCAAGGGTCTTCCACATCGTCAGGGATCGGCGGGTTCACGTCACTTGCCCATATCATTGTGTGCATGGCAATGGCCAACAATCCCGGACGTATCTCCCTGTCGTAGAAACCGCACTGGCTCATGGCCGAGGCTTCCTGTGCAGTCATCAGCCTCGCCTCGACCATGACTCTCAATTGAGAGCGCAGAAACAGGTGCGTTGATTCACTAGAGTTGAAGGTTCGGGACCGCAGGTAGTCGTTGTTGCCCAGACACCATGTGATGGGGGCAACATCCTTACCCATGGCACGTGTGATCCAACCGGTGATGGGCCCCAAGTAGGTTCCAGGGTCTGTGTACTTGCTTCCATGTCGCTGCCAGTCACCTCCGTAAAGCACAGGCATCGGGTTGCGAAACGCATCCTCAATCGCCGACTGCACCAACTCCTTCGGGGAATCATTCCGCAAGCGGCCGTAACGTGGAGCATGAACGTCGCGGCTTCCGTCTTTTCCTCGGCCATAATCAGGATCCAAATGGAGATCCGAGAGAAGAATAAGGTGCTCCGCGCCCATCGACGCCACCTCCGTCCTCACTGTCATGGACAGAGAACACAACCCTAGCAGAAAAAACACCAACATCGCGAGAAAACAGGTGCGGCGGCGGTATGAACTGGGAGCCCACAGGCTGGTCCCCGGCCGCCACCTCTGTCGCAAACGCCCAGGTCGCACGGTGACGTGGGTGTTTCGGGGGGTTAAGGCTACCTACGTCAGCAACACAAGAAGATGGAAGTCAGTCAAGTGATACGTACGTCAGAGCAGCAGCAGGAAGTAGGCAGGCACGTTGGCAACAATGCGTTTATTCCTTGGTTGGCCTGTTGGTCTCACAATAGCAGGTTGGTATAGGCACAAGACGCAGTCACAGCGCACCTCCACATTGCCCTCTACTCGTCAGGTGTTGGCTCTACAAAGCGCACCACTCTCGGACGAAGCTCACCTTCATCAATAGCAGAAGGCTTCTTTTCATCTGGTGCCAGGCGCCGAAGGGCATCCTGTAGCTCCGACTCAATGGCTCGATTGAGTCGCACCTCTTCCAGCCGGGGCCAAATGGCTTGTTGCCCACGGTGGATAGCGTGTTGCACATGCTCGATATTACGGGCAAACCACAGACGCCGAACGTCGGCAACTCGCGATGGATAGATCATCAACGTAGAGACCCCAGAGGCAAGATGCGGAACAACGTCAGTGTTCAGCGCGGTAGCGAAGTAGCGCTCCAAGGGTGAGTTCTGAACCAGAAAAGAGAAGAGGCGGCACAGTTCCACATACCATAGCTTGAGCACGCGCATAAAGAACGGCTGCAGGGGACCCCCAGTCGGGGTAGGAAGGACTGAGTGGCGGACAATGGAGCACTCGGAGATGATCACGTAGCGGATATGGAAGAGCTCCGTCAATCGATCCAGAGCGGTACTTACCGCGCTGTTGGCGCTGTCCTCGCGTGCCTGGGTGTAGCTCTGCATGAGCACAAAAGGGTCGTAGGGACCAATCTTCTCGCCCTGGGGGTACTTAGCGAGGAGTGGCACCCGCTGAAAGAGCAGCGGCATGGCCGCCATCGAGGCTGCCGTGGCACTGGAGACGAGAACCTGTGGTGCGGTGAGATAGTTCAGAATGCACGAGCACCATCGAGTCCGGCCTGTTTGAGGATCCTCATACTGCGCGGTGTACTGGATGTTCAGTACCCGCCCAGTGAGCTGGTAGGCTTCCAGAAAGGTGATGTCACCCAAGGTCTGGGAGATGAAGTCTTGCAGAACATGCACGTCAAGCAGTTGGCCGTGGGCCCGCCACCGACGTAGACGGCGGGCAGCGATCGCTTTCCACCCGGTTCCCGAGGTGACACAAAACTCCATCAGCGCGCGCTCCATTTTGGTGATGTCGGTTGAGCAGCACAGCAAGGCCGCCGTCACTGCACCGGCGCGGGAACCATAGATCACTTCAGGAAGCAGGCCAGCATCTAGCAGACCTTTGGCCACCCCAAAGTGAAGTGGTGCCGTAATGACACCTCCGTGCAGAACCAAGGCCGACACACCGTACGTTCGGCGGATCGCCGTAAAGGCGCGGCTGCAGAGCTCTGCAGGAACACCATTTGGGGCTTCGCCACGATGTTCTGATACATCACGAATCACATAGCACATTAGAGATATATATGAGTGGACGACGTTCTTGGAGCCCGTGCGGAAGCAGTGTAGTTGTGGGTTGTTCACGCCATAGAGGGAGCGATGAGCGCGGGAAGCAACGAAGTCAAGCAGTTCGTGTGGGTCGTCCTTTTGCTTGAGCTCCGCCAGCTGCTGCATGCACTGCACCACACCATCAAAATTGAAGAGCTTCGCCGATTCCTCTGTTCTCCACGTTTGGTAGCCCTCCAAGTCATCCATCACCTGGGCAATTGCTCTCCACTCCTTGTAAGTGCGCGCGCTGTTGAGCTGCATCTGCAGCCCATGATACTCTGGTGTGATGATGGGCACACCAAGAAGGCCAGCAATGACATCCCAACCAAAGGCGAGTGCAGAGACAAGAAGCAACCGCACGGTGTGGAGCACGCGGCAGAGGCCAAGCACAAGAGGGATACAGGTCAGATTCCACAGCAACCGTCGAGCGGCCCGTGGAATGGCGGATACATAACGGCCAACTGAATGCAAGTGGCCCTTCCGCCGCTGCAGAACCGCTGGTGGCCCGGTCATTGGGGGAGTATAAGAGGGATGCGTTGGTAGCAAGACGGAGTCGAACGTGGCCTAGCAGCAACAGCTCATTGGTGAATCTTGCGCACTCTGGCGGTTCAAACACTGGGTAGCTTTGTGACAAAGATGCCAAAGTGGTGGTTGATCAGCCCTTGAACGTGGCTATCGCACAAGACAGACAAAAGAAAGAGGAAAGAGGGAACAGGTAAACCGTAGAAGAGGGGGAGGCGAAGGGGGCAACACAGCATTTCAATATAGAATTCAAGACGAAGGGTCTCCCCAAGACTGTGCAACGGAAGCATGAGACCTCACCACAAGCGTAAGAGACTAACGCTGAGCAGGGGTTTCCCCAGCAGACACGGGCTGCGGAACGGTGTCGAACCGCTCCGCTCGCCCATCCACGTCGGCAGTCCCCAGCACCTCATCGTAGTAGTGCGAGGCACTCCCGCTCCCACCCATGACTCCTGCATTGACGCTTCCTTCTGCAATATTTGTTGTGTAGGGGCTGGAGAGAAAATCGTATGATGAGTCGAGATAGGCAGCGTAGCTCACCCCGCTTTCTTGCATCGATCCTTGGGTTTTGTGGAAGGGCCGAGGGTACGGGATGCGGTAGTGAAGGGCCAGCTCATAGCGCATCTCCACTTCACGAACCTTGCGTTCGACACGGCGTAGATCACTAATGTGTTGGTTCTGCCTAAACAGACGTCGGCTCTCTTCAAGAACGTAGAGCGCATCCTCATCACTCTCCCAGGGCACCGTGAAGGCCGCCTTGAGGCATCGGCGGTACCACATCAGAACCTCGCCACGAAATGGGTTGCTGGACAACGCCATAATGTTGATGTTGTAGCAACGCGAATAACGCTACTTTGTGTTGTAAGTCATTTGTGTGTACACAGACGTTTGTCAAAGATTTGATGACGAAGAGAGACGGCATTGTCACTGTATCATCCAAGTTGGTTGTTGAGCATGGAATGTTGATGCAGCCAATAGTAGTTTATTCCTGGCTCAAACAATTTGATGAAGAATATTACGATTCGCTGCCAAGCACATACATCCGCCATTCAAGACACGCACACAAACCACAAAACAGAAGAAGAATGCATGGTACGACATTGTCGAATCAGGACCGTCACCATTTACTCCGTCTCTCACATTTGCGCCAAACAAACTTAATCTTCTTGATGATCCAACACACATGTTGATCGACCTCAGGAGAACGTGACTTGTGGTCGAAGAAGGAACGTCAAGTGGGGAGATTCACTGACAGGTTTTGGAAACGAGGAGAGGTCCTGTCGCAAGTTAGCCAGTCAACGACTTTTGCGTGTGAGCAGGGGAGTGGAAGAACGAGAAGTTCGTAGCCCACCCGCGCATGATGCCCGTCGATACTGCTCCATCGCGCGTGGAGTCACTGCGAGATCTTTTGTCACCGTTTTCACTGTTCTGTTGCTTATTGAGAAGTAACTTAGATGTTCTTACTTCATGAGTTATCGATGTTCACTTCTCCCGCTGTGGGGGAGGTTGGGCTTGGGAGGAGTGGAAGTGTCACAACGCACATTTTCATGGTGGAAGACGATCGCACCGAGAGTCCTGTGGGCCAGTGTGGTGTTCCCGACGTCTGCACAAAAAGAGTGAGAGGGGAACTTTCATGTGGTCTCCGATCCACTACCATCGAAGTCGTCAACCATCAGAAGCAGAAGCCATGGAAGCACTACCCAGTTTTTTTTCAACCAAGTCTGGCCATCAGCTCGGAGAGGGTGCATTGTTGAAACACGCACACAAGTGTACGCGTTCAGATGCGCGTCCACACGAGGGGGCTTCCGTCGACATGATCGTGGCCCACCGGTCGAACAACACACAAAGAGCTCATTGGTGCTTTACATCTTCCCACAGAAAGTGTGGAGCACAGCCTTGTCAACCCACATGCCAGACTGTGTTTCGTAATGGTTTAACGGCCAAAGGGTCTCCACACACCCCCACTACCCTTTGGCAGTCGTGGAAAGAAAGAGGTGACGCATAAATAATGTGCGGCTGTGAGGGAGGGATAGGGAGGGGGGAATGGAGAGGGGGGGTAGGCGGGGGAAGTACCGAGGGCGAGTGTCGTGGAGAGAAAGGGTACGTCACAGCAAGAAGGGGTTAGCATAGCTCCTCCCCTTGCATGCGTTGGTCGTTTCATCTCAGCTCCACTGACTAACAGTCGACCGCTGCAGCACGCACTATCCGCTTGCATAGCCGGCATGAGCACGAAAGCAACGAAGCCGCGCGCGCTTTACGCCTTTCCGTTCTTGAGAACCGGCGGATCGCCGGCAACGGTTGCACCGTGATGTCGGAGGCAATTCTGTGCTGACGCATGGCCAACCTTGGCGCTGACCATGGGATCGGCACAAAGGACATACTGTGCGAGGAACCCACCCACGAACGCATCGCCGGCGCCGTTGGCATCAATGATGTCGGTTGACTTCATCCGCGTCACTGGGCAGCACCGGGTGGTGCCATTGTAGCTCACGAGGGTTGACTCTGGACCGCAGGTGGCCACGACTAGTCGGTTTCCGCTCTTTGTTTCACTAGGCAGCTTCGACATCTTTGTCACGGCACTCTTGAGCTGTGCAAGTCGGGCAGTGGGCATCACCCCTGTGGGGGTGACTGGGGCGTTGATGTCGTCCTTCGTGAACTCCGTTGGCCACGTCTCGGCGGCGAAGGCGAGCGCGTCCTCATCGCTGCCAAAGAGCACATCAATGAAGGGCATGAGCTGCATGATGCGGGAGTGGAAGGCGGCACAGACGTAGGGGGCATTTAGGTTGAAGCAGAAGACCTTGTTGTTGTCTTTGGAGTGCTTGGCAATCGAGATGACGTTCTGAGGGCTCGAGATGGTGTTCATGAAGAAGCCCTCCACGTAGAACAGGTCGGCCTCGTCCACCGCCGCCTGCACCTCAGGAGAGAGAATGAACTCCATCGAGAGGTCCACTGCGGCACCAATGTTGGCGACAAGCGAGCGGTTGCCGTTGAGAACCATACCCGCACAGGTACCCGTGGGCTTGGAGGGGGTGGAGTCGAAGAGAGGGCGTACGTCAGCCTGCTGCAGTGCGCTGCGGAGGATTTCAGCGAAGCGATCCTTTCCCAGGCAGCCTACAAATGACACCTTCATTTCTGGCATCATCCACTTGAGGGTGCGAGCGGTGTTCATTGCAGAGCCACCAGGGACCAACATGACGTTCTCAGACTTCTCTAGGAGCCGATCAAAGAGAGGAAGCTGGTCAGGCTTGGCAAGATTAACACTACCCATCTCAATGTTGTAGTCTAGCAGAAACTGGTGATTTACTGTGGCCATCATGTCCAGCAGTGGGTGGCCCAGGCACATCACCGACGGGTTGGGACCCTTCGAAGTGGCGGTGTTTCCCATCCTGCTGTGGTGGAGAAGTCGTGTGTGTGTGTGTGTGTGTGTGTGTGTGTGTGTATGTGGAGCGATGCGGGAAACAACAAGTGTTCTGAATAGAATGAATCTTGTGAGCGACCTGACCAATGTTTGTCAAGAACCCAGCGTCGACCTCAACCTTGGCGATGCGCAGGGGTGTTGGGCGGAAGGAAGAGGATGCAAGGGAAAGAGAATTGGCGGAAATATCCTACGTGAGGCGTAGCCGTACAACTAAGTGAGAGGGTGAACAATAACTGAAGAAGAAACACCGCTACAAATAGAAGCGTTCGGTGTGGGTCGGGAATAGAATGGTCGACCCAACGTGGCAGCGTGTTCCAGTGTGCTTATGGAGATCAGAAGAGAAGTGGATTCGTACCTAGTCCGTATCCAAATACGCGAGCGACCCGCTGCAGATGTGGTAGTATGGAGAAATGACGATGAGAGATGGAGTGAAAAGAACAACAAGTATGAAGACACGGA
This sequence comes from Jaenimonas drosophilae, assembly GCA_030849065.1. Classification (NCBI taxonomy): domain Eukaryota; phylum Euglenozoa; class Kinetoplastea; order Trypanosomatida; family Trypanosomatidae; genus Jaenimonas; species Jaenimonas drosophilae. Next base: position 7,249 of record JASAON010001542.1, read on the forward strand.
AGAGCGGCCAGTTCTTCGTAGCCCGACAAGCAGAATTCAATCAAGCACCCCACTGCATGAATGAAGGGTTGAGCACCCAGTGTTGTTGGAATTCACCACACCGCTTCGCACCACCTTCACTCGCTCAGCACACACAACTCACAGAATTCCGTTTTGGAGTGTTTGAAACTGGTCGTACCGGCGGGTTCGCCAGTTGTCGGCGCTGCTGGTGATGAGGTCCTTGGCGAAGAGTGCCGCCTCAGCGCCAGCACGAAGGTCACAGCGCAGCCTGCCGCGGAGCTGCCCAACGGCTCCCGCGGCATCTGTACCGAAGCAAGGCATGGTATTGTGTGTGGCCATGATTCCGAGTAGAGATAGAAGATCCTCGGAGCTTTGCCGGGCAGCCTCCAAGGCCTGATACACGAGGACCTTGTAGTAGCTATAGGCGTGGCTGCATGGAGCACCTAGGACATCCAAGAGCTCCTGCGAGAGCTTGAACGGTGCCGACTCGAAGTTGATGCCGCCAGGGGAAGTCGTCAGCAGGAACCCGAAGTCAATGTGGGTGAGACGACCATGACGAGACACCATCAAGTTGCCGTTGTGGCGATCCTTGATTTGAAGGAGAAACGAGATGACACTGTAGCCGGCGATAGACTCCACGAACTGACGTTGTGCAGCTCGGTACTGCGAGCTTCCCTCGCCATCGTAGGCTGTTGTGAAAAACTGGTACAGCGACGGAACCCCACAGGCCTTCTTGATGCCGTCAATAGAGTTGGCCTCCTCCACCACCTCCAGGACCCCACAATCCACGCTCGTTGGTAGTGCAACATAGGGCTGCACCGTCACCGTGAGGCCTGTCTCATTCCACAGCTGCGCAAACCACTGAATGAGCTGAAGTGCCAGCTCCTCCTGACGGAGGTCATCGCCTGCCTTGACGATCATGGCGCTCATAGACCAGTTTGGATGGCTTCCCCACGGGGAGTTCCGTCGGATCCGCGCATGGCGCTCCTCACGACTCTCGCCAAACGCACGACGAATGAAGTCAACCTCTACAGGAGGTGGGGGCGGCTTCGTCGGTGCACTCGTCGATCCATTGCTACGGTTGAGTGGAGAAGCGGTGGTGCTGGTGGTGGGTTCAAACCACTCGTCAGCGGTGCTGCTCACGCGGAATCGGCCATCGGCCCCACGCAGCCTTGAAAGGGTAGGGTCTTGCATTGTTGCAGTGTCATCCACAATCACCTCATAGCGCACAATGAAGGGGGCTCGTTCACGGGAGGAGAACACAATGCACTCCTCCACCGCCAATCGGACAATCCAACGAACGGGATCCGTGGATTGGCCAATGGGGTGCATCAATCGCATCCCCTCCAGTCGGCGGTTGAGCTCCCTCAGCCGCGTATGAAGCTCCCCTTTCCGGCGAGTGCGGTCTGGAACGTATCGCAGCATCTCACTCAGCTCCGTCAGCGTCGCCACAAACTGACGCTGGTCATTGTAGAGCTTCAAACGAGCTTCCTTGCGTTGAACCGCAGCAACATCCACGGCACTTACTTCCATCTCGTCTGAGGCTGATGAAAGACGGCGTCCCCCTCGGTTCTCGGAGCGCGGAGGCGTACCATCACTACCCACGATTGTCATAGATGAAGACCACTGCACACGGTTGATGGCGCAACTCTCAACGCCATCCTGGATGCGCTTCAAGCGCTGGGTAAGCACCTCCGTGGAACAGTACGAGCTGGACGCGGCATCTACCGTCCACGCAAGCCGCAAAGCAACCTGAAGAGAGTTGCTGGCCATCCACATCATGGTGCTCGCCAGTTTCTCTTGGACCCCGGAGTCATCATGACTGAAGCAGAGGTGAGAAATCTGCAGAAGGTAGTCCTCCAGCACACGAATATCAAAATCACACAGTCGCATTAATGACGCATCCGCCTCTGCTACCGAAGTGGAAACGCATATGCGCTCCAGGCAGTGGAGGAGCTCACAACGCTCCGCAAAGAGCTTGCTTAATGGAGGCATGCGAGCAGCAAAGAACTTCCCCTCTCGGTGTGTGGGATGGCAACTAAGAAAGGAGGCGTCGGCACGATGCTGGACCACCCACGTAGTCACCTACAATAGAAGAGGGGGAAAGGCTTCGTCGGTGCTGCCGCCCGCCTTGGTCCACATCTATGAGCGTGAAGGAAAGTAATGAAGATGGAGAGAGTGCACCAATGTGAAGTTCTTCCATGTGCAAGTGTCATGGAAAGCGTGGACTTCCGTCACCATTCTGAATAAAGCTTGATCTAATCTACATATGCGGTCAACGTGGTGAGCATCTCTCAGCCCCGTTTCATCGCGTCAGAATCAGCACTACGTCATTTCATTGGGCTCCACATGAACCTTGATGATCACCTCTGAGTGGATGAAGCCCTCTCGGGCACGGTGGCTTGTCTTCATGAGATCCGTATGCAGCGCCTGCTTCTCGTCAAAGCTGTAGTGGCTAACGAAGTGTGGCGCACGGAGCTTTACTGGGAATGATGGGAGTGGCCGTCGATCCACCACCGTGGCTGTCGCTGAGGTCGCCGCCGACGACGTTGTGGAGGTCTCAGGAGAGTTCGAGGCCAGCATTGCTGTTGTCATGGTTGCCATGCCGTGCTTCTGCAGCTCCTCCAGCACAATGGCAAACTTAGCTGTAGCCTCCTCTTTGGAGCCCACGCGCTTGAGAATTGCTTGCTTGTACGGGACCTCAATGAGAGGGTTGTGAGGAATGGTCATGGGGATGTACTGCAGGGATGAGGAGAGGAGCGCGTTGGAGGGGGCGGGGCTGGCTGGTGGGTGGGGTGTGTGTGCAGGCCGATGCTCTGCCGCGGTGTTGCTAGGTGCAGGTACTGGAGCGGCTGTCGCAGCCTCTGCTCCGCTACCAGCAGCAACAGCTTCTGCTGCTTCAGCGGCGGCAAGATGCTCTCGGGCAAACATTGCTAGTGACACGCGGAGGTGTTGGACTAAGTCAGGTACCTCCTGGCTTGCACCGTGTGGAGCACAAACCAAGGCCACACAGCAGGCGAAGGTTGTGAAGCTAAGCATCAAGCTCCCCGACCCACCCTGCTGCACCTCCACCTCCTCTCCACTCTCCCTCCTTGTCTCAATGAAGGAGGCAACCGCTGTCGCGCAGGCAGAAGCATCGCGGACGAGACGCAGTTGCAAGCAAATCTCTGCAAACTGAGCCGATGTGATGGTCGGCTCCGGCGGCGGACATGGTGAGGTGCAGCTTGTGGTGGAGGAGAATCCTACAGGTAGCGGACTCATGGGACTCGCTGGGGAATTGACCTCCGCCAGGCTGGAGAAGAGTCCGCGGAGGCCATTCACCACGGCCAGCGGCACCACCTCGAAGACTTCGGTCGCAGCCAGAATGAGAGGCTGGCGGCAGTAGACCTCTTCTGTCCGTTCGGCATGGCGCAGGCTTGCCATCACGCGGCGAATAGGGGTGAAGACAAAGCGGTAGGCCCGGTCACGTGGGATGGGTGACTCCATGTCGGGCACCGCAAAGGTGACGACACAGCGGAACTGTGACAAATCACGTAGTGCAGTAGGGAGCTCCACCTCCACGTAGTTGGGTGCATGAGGAATGCACCGAGCTTGGAGGTCGTTCACGTAGACTCGGCACGTCCGCTCACCATAGATGAGTGACTCACTCGCGGCCCGCTCCTTCCTCTCGAAGTCCGCTGTGAAGAGGGTTGCAGCCTGGCGAGCGACACGCAGCGCCGAGGGTCGAGGGGGGCGTACCTCCGGCTGCGGGGTCTCCACCACCTGGGACCCACCCGCCTCTGGCGACAGTAACTCCAAGGCTGTGGTTCCCTCCGTTGCCGTCATAGTCACGGTTACCGTCGTCATCTCTGCTGGAGCCACCTCCTTGGGTGCCTTGGAGACCTCCGAGCTTGTTTCGCTTGAAGAGGCCGAGAGGCTGGAGCGCCTGGGCTTCTCCTCCGCTGCTTCTTTTGCCTTTCGCAGTTTTGCCGGTTGCAGCCACCGCCGTGGTCGCACCACCTTCACGTTTCGCATGTTGGACACCCCAACCTTGCCATTGCCAATGAGCTTGCTAATAGGCGTGTTGTCTGGAGGTGCCGGCGAGTCCCCGTTCTCCACCTTCAGCGGCGCTTCACCGTCAATACCCTCTGCATTCCCGGCGTCTGTGGTCGCCGATTGTGCCGCCCTGGGAGGATCCACGCTGTCGCCATCAACTTCCTCCTCAGACTCCTCCTCTTCTTCCACAGCCTCCCCGAGCGTGCCAGGGTCAATCTTCACCAGCACGTTCAGACCCCCAACAAGGAAGGAGCTAAGGTGGTCAATTGGGAGGCGTGCTGGGTGGAGGTAGCTTACCACCGGCTTCACGTAGGCACGGTCATCAGGATCAATGAAGCATGGATCCTCTGTCATGGAGACATTTGCCGCTGCACGGCAGTAGTAATCCTCAAACACAGACCAGATCTTGGATGTGATTGAGCGATGATGAGGGAAGCTGTGCTCGTCGGCGTATACGACCACAGATAGAAGCAGCATCGCATCCACGAAGCCGTCAAGACCAATGGCAAAGGCAGTCTCGGACGAGTTGGCCTCGCTGGTGCAACTCAGCAACTCACGAATGTCGGCAAATCCACCACGCTCAAATATCACGGCGGAGGTGGCTCGCTGCATCGTTGAGAAGTGGGGGAACACGTCATCGACAAAGCGAAGGAAGCCATCCCGTGACAGAAGTCCGTCGGATGCGTAGGTCTTGAAGAGAGGCACAATCACACTCTCCTCAAGGCCACCCACAACCTGGGTGACGACCATGTTGGTGTGGTTGGTCCAGTCATTCTTGCAGGGGTCCAGGGCGATGCGAGACTGCGGATGGACGATGTTCTGAGCAATATACTGCTTGAGATAGATTTTGGCGGTGTAGGCAACACTCTCCTCAAGATGAGTGCGGTCCTCTGCAGAGAGCTTGATGGCCCGACGGAGTTTCAGCCACTCCTCGTCGTGAAGGACGCGGCACTGATGAGACTGGAAGCATCGAACACTAAGAACGTTCATGATGTCGGTGAAGCCCTCAAAGCCCACAGCACCCTTGTCATAGGCTGCTGATCGTCGTGCTTGGTAACTTTCCCGGCGTGGGCATGGAATCGGGGTACCGGGCTGGACTAATGGGGTCTCAGAGGGAAGAGACACTGCACCTCCACTTGAGAAACTGTGATTGAAGGGGCTACCCGGGTCTTCTAGCTGTTGAGTAGAACATGGGGCGCAGTGCTTCCGCCAGAGATCGTCCACTACAGAGAGGTAAATTCCCGTTTCGGGACCCATCAGGCCAGCGGACTCTACGAAGCGCAGCAGTCCGCTGTAGGTAATGCGCTGCAGGCGGAGTGACTCGCCATGACTGAGGGCGATATCGAACAACAGCCGCCACGAAGTCTCCACGGCTGGAATGGGGCGTGCTGCGGGAGCAGACATGACACCACAACACACTACTCACAGCCACCCGCCCGGGAAGTAGCTAGGAATTGAGTCGGAGCGACAGTTCGGCTCGTCCCTACTCTAACCGAGAGACAAGAGAAACCAATCGAAGCAGTGAAAAAATGATGCAAGTAATCACAGCAATGGCAGCATTGACGGAAGGCATCCGGTCATGAAGAACAATGGAATTAACGTAGCTCCAAGGTGGAGGTTGTTGTTGTGGGACACCAGCATTCACGTCCACATTCCCTCGTTGACGAAGCAATGAGCTCTTCCACAGGTCTACGCCCATCGGGAAAGAGCCATGTTTTGAAGGCCATCTTCATCCTCCATAGCTGTTGGTTGAGGGGGTGGTGGACGTGCGTTGGGTGATGGCGACGTCGCGAGGCGCATACCTCCGGGAGGAAGACGTGACGGGGACGCCGTCGCTGGCTGAGGAGCAGCTGGGGTCGAGCCATGGGGAAGTAGGCCCATCGGTCGTTGCTGCCCCTGCAACGCGGTGCGGGGTTGCGGCACTTGTGGTGCCCCAGGAGCCCCAGCCCCGCCTGTGGGGAGCCTGTTTGGAGGGGGAAGTGCAGATGGCGGAAAGCTCGGGGGTGACCCCTGAGGACGGGGCCCTGCCAGTGGCTGACCTGGCACGGCGGCACGCTGAGTCAGGGCAGTCGGTGGGTTGAACTCCGATGATCGCGAGGGCTCCACACGCGCTGGCGATGGTGACAGCCTCTCCTTGTTTCCAACATCCGTCCCCGCTGCGCCATCTCCACCTTGACGCAGCCACAGGATTACACGAAGAAGGGCTGCGGCAGCGGTGATGAGACCACCAATAGCTACATCCCACATGGTTGCCTTGGGCACTACAGCACTCTCACGCGCAGAGGCTTCCCCAGAGCTTGGCTGCTCTGCTAACACTGGGCAGGTCTCACAAGCGGACATGGCGCGCCGTGTACGCACTTCAGACAACACCTCCATCGAACTTTTTCCATCCGGAGCAGTTGTCAGTGCTCCCAGAAAACCTTCGAGAAGGGAGTTGGTGCCAGCAGCCTCAAGAGCAACAGATCGAACCATCGACTGCTGTTCCTGGGACAGTCGTCTCCAGTGAAGGGCCATGACCTCCACTGCTGCAGCTTCCACACTCTGGGCAGCTTCCAGAAGCGGCATTACCTTCTCCGTCAGCTGCAGCCGGGACATAGCCCCCTCAGTCCTTCCGCCAATCACCTCTACCACCGTCGAGACTAACGCGTTCACCCTCGACTCAAAGCTAGTCAGCGACTCTAGCTCAGCGGCATCCTTTGCGCGCTCTAGTTCCTCCTGAAGTCGTCGTCGCTCCTCCTCAAGCAACAGACGCTGACGTTCGGACTCTGCCCTCTCCGCTTCCACGCGTAGTCGCTCCATTTCCCGCTGCTCGTCCTCGCGGCGCCGACGCTCTTCCTCCAAACGCTGTCGCTCCGCCTCGGCCTTCTCTGCTTCAACCCGAAGACGCTCAGCTTCTTGGCGCTCAGCCTCGATTCGCTGGCGCTCCTCCTCCAGTCGCTTCTCCTCTGCTTTACGTTTCCGTTCAGCCCGGAGACGTCGTCGGCGCTCCTCCTTCTGCTTATCGCTCATCGCCCCAAGCAGCTCCCTGGAAAATGGATCTAGTGTCTGTTCTTCCTTCCCGTGCATACGATCCTCCTCTCGCTCCGCTGCACGTCTTTGCTCTGCTTCCTTCCTCTCAGCCACCACGCGCTGGCGCTCAGTTTCCACCTTCTCAGCTTCGAACCGTTGGCGTTCAGCTTCTAGCTTCTCAGCTTCTTGACGTCGGCGCTCAGCTTCCTGCTTTTCAGATTCCTCGCGCTGACGATCAGCTGCTGCCATCTCGGCCTGCAGACGCGCAATTTCAGCCTCGACGCGCTTCCGCTCCGCCTCAAGCTTCTCAGCCTCCGCTCTCTCCGCTTCCAAGCGTTTGCGTTCAGCTTCAGCCTTCTCTGCCTCTTGGCGCGCAGCTTCAGCCTCGACGCGCTTCCGCTCCGCCTCAAGCTTCTCAGCCTCCGCTCTCTCCGCTTCCAAGCGTTTGCGTTCAGCTTCCTTCTGTTCAGCCTCTTGGCGTTGGCGCTCCTCCTCCTTCAGCCGCGCAACCTCCAATTGGGCTTCTGCCTCCGCTTTGGTCTTGTCTTCTTCTGGGTTACCTGGCCCTTCGGGCGTGACCACTGGGGCTTCTACTGATTGCTGCTGGAAGGTTTCAATCGTTTTACGAAGTGCTTCGAGTTGGCGCTTGAGCTCCTCAACCTCCCCAGCCCCTACAGTGGGCGCCGCGGGCACCTCCTCGGCGATGGCTGCGGTGAGGAAGCATGCCGCTAAGCACAGCAGCATGAGAAGCAAACAAGCTGAATATGACGGAGACCGGGGCGACCTGCGCCTCATGAAATCGGCCATCCTCCTGTTGAAGTAATACAATACAGCGGCAGGATAATGTATTCTAAGGGGGCCACAACTCTCATAAAGATGAGATGATCCCCCAATCTAGGCAGCTATTTGCGGAGAAACACAAAAATGAAACATTTGAGGAGACAGCTTTGTGCGAAGATGAACCGTCTCCACAGAACAGCTCCATAGAACAGATAAACTTGTGCGCTTTACAATTGTGATTACTCGAACGGCCGCCCAGGCGACATGAAAGAGGCAAGGGCACATACGCGAGTGAAGCAGCGACTTCAGCGTGCGTCCTGTGCTAGATCTCCTCCTCTACCACCACGTGCTCTGCCACATACGACGACCCGTCATAGCAGTGGCGACTGCAGGTAAAGACCAAGACATTGCTGAAGTGAAGCACGTTGTTGCTGGACTCTCCCTGTTGGCGAGTGAGGTAGTAAATCACCGGAGCAACGACTTGAAACTCAAACTGCCGTGGTGCGCCGCAGCAGGAGCAGGAGGGAGTGTTGATGGCAGTGAGGGAGGAGCGAAGTGGTTCCCCTCCAGGACACCACCTGACACATTGTGATGGATTCTGCTCCAGTCGCTCCAAAAACTTACGCGAGCAGCGATCTTCCGGAGTCTCGTCATCCACCTCTGCGGAAGTTGTATCCAGGGTTGCTCCATCTCCGTAGCGCTCCTGGGCCTGGGCAAGCTGTTCCTCCAGACTTCCTAATTTCTCCGCTTGCAACATTGGTTCTTCGAAGAGGGCCAGTGCTACGCCAGCGGTGAAAATCTGGCCCTTCACGCCCGGGATACGGCGTCCTGGTGGTGAGAGGGGGTACACCTCCTGTGGTACAAGATCTGAAGGGACATCCTCCGTTGAGGCCTGCGGCACAGCTGGTGCCTCAGCAGAACATGGAGACTCAGGCTTCGTCACGGGTGCACCCCAGTTATCGTCACCGGCGTCATCTCCCCAGTTGTCAGCCTCTTCAAATAGCGGCTGCTCCGGCACGGCCGCCGCCGCCGCCTCCTTCTCCTCCTGGAGACGACGTGCCTCTTGCAGCTGCGCGCGGTAGAAGTCCTCGCTGAAATTTTGGCTGCGAACAGCGTAGCACACGCTGGGAGTGGACGAGGGTCCCGTGGCTTCCCCCGACTTGCTCCGCGAAGGCCCACCACGACCAGTGTTTCCCGTAGCACTGCAGCGCGTGCAGACCATGACGTACACCACACGATCGAAGAGGCCCAGTGGCGCGTAGACCTGGGAGATGAGAGAAGCATGTTCAGCTGAATGGCAGCGCGGGCAGCGGAAAGCCTGGAGTGCCGGGTCGGCGGGGTCATTTCCCGCAATAGCTCGAAAGGCCACAGCGGGTCCACCAATTTTGGTCGTGAAGGGGTCCAGCACCTCATCTCCGCCACTGCCACGGTGTGGGGTACCGAGCCAGACTGGATCAGGCATGAAGTCAGGCTGTCTAATCCCGCAAAATGGGTAACAACAAAGAGGCCAATGTGTTTGCCTCGCACCTATGTTAGGAGTCATGGTTAACACAATTGATTGTGTTGGAGATAGAAGGAAAGCGAGCAGTTTGAATGCAATACAACATGAAAAAAGAACGAGTGCTGTGAAGAAGCTCATGCAGCCTCAGGGGACAACCTTCGCCACCACCCCGATCCAAGAAATTATCGAATGTGAGTATGTTCAGCACATGCGCGCTCCACGAGCGGAAAGGGGGAGAAAGGATTCGTGCAGTGGTCAAAATAGTTTCCAGAAAGGTGTGCTGATCCACTCCGATCCAAAGGCATCAGCAAGGTAGAACAGTGGATTGTGTGGGCAGAAAGCAGCTACCTTGGCAACCGTACAGTTCTTCAGGGGCAGCAGCTCAGACACGGCGGAAGTTCCGTGACCTGTAACAACCATCCCCTTACCCTCATCCAAAACAGTTTCGTGGAAGACGGAACAGATTCGGCGCGTGCACTTGCGCCATTCGGCAAGCGACGGGTTAACCACTCCAGGGGAACGCGTGTGCGTGACGTAGCAGGTTTCATCCAGAGCAGAGCTCACTGACTCAAAGTCCTCACCAGGGCCACTTCCCCGCAGGATACCAAAGTCGAGATCTGCGTCCCACAAAATGAGGCGACCCACGCGGTAAGAGCCAAGAAGGGTGCCATTTTGAAGCCAGTGGACTACCCCGCGTTCACGGAGCACCCGTTCCGTACACTCCAGTGCGGAGTGAAAAGCATGCTCACGATCAAAGTAGACCCGCTCGCAGAAGAGAATTGTAAGGAAGGACACAACAGCGAGGAGGGCGATAATGCCAACACGCGTCCAGATTACCCCGATGTGCGTGGGTGATTGTCCACTTGCCGCATCAACTGTGTCCTTCTTCTTGGAGGTGGAAGCAGTGGCATGGTTAGGCTTCGCCATAACGATAAGTGCTAACTTTGAAAAACGTACAGTCAACCCCACTACACAACTGTGAAGGAACGCAGCCGCCGACTGCGATATACCGAAAGGAGAAGGCGGGAGGATTCTATACCGGGCAAAGCCAACGAGGAAAGTCAAGCGAGGAATGGATAACGGCAGAGTGATGGTAATTTTGGCAGGCAAACAGTGTTGTGTACGCTGGTGTACCATGTGTGTTGTGCTCATAAGCAGGTTCTGCAGCCGAGTGCGTGAAGTGCGGCTAGCACAACGCGGACAACCACGCGCAGGAACAAGTCAACCTCTCCAATAGCGATGGATGAAGTTGGGGATGAAGTATACAGTAAGAAGGATGAGCGACCATGCCACTACCTCCCAGTGAATTTGATAATGGACGGGTGAAGGACAACAACATCGGCTCAGCAGATTTCGTTACTCCTCAAAAGGAGAACGGCCTTTTGTTGCCAGCTGAAGCTGCAGCTTTCCTAGCTGGGCTATCAGTCGCTGCTCTCGTCGATGAGACGCACGCAGCTCTTGCTCCAGCATTTCGATGCGACGTCGTTGCTGGCGCAGTGTTGATGTCTCCAACTCCCCTTGTAATACGCTATTAAGAGGCACGTACACATCCTCCACCCTCGAATTAGAGTCAGCCGCACGCATATCAGAGGCCTATGAAAAAACGGCAGCCTAACAGTACGGAAAAGAAAATAATGTGGGCAGTGATGTCTCCAAGGCACAATGAAGAGGAAGATCGACGGCGCCCGGCTGCCGATGCGCCACCATGGCGACAATCATTCTTTAGGAGTGAGTACCCAGTAACAGCTGGACCTCTTCCAAAACCGGTGCGATCCATGCCCCGCCCGGCATGCTTGCTGAAGCCTCCCCCATCGCACCGCAGTATGCTTGCGCAGTCAACAGCAAGTCAACATTGCGCTTCACCGCACTGCACAGCAATAAGGTCCAAGAGCGCACAGAAGTTGTTGAGAAGCTTCTCTTTCCATCCAAAAACATCGATGCCTGTACGCCAGCCTCACGCTCGACGCAGCCAATGATGCAGAGGAGAATCACGTACAGAAGCCACCAGCAATCATCGGGGCATTGCACTCGCCGCATTACACTTTCAGTGAACCCGCATAGGACTCGCTGCAGCCTTGGCTCCTTTGCTGCTTTTGTAATCCAGCAACACTGAAGCAGCCCGCGGACTGCCGCGGAACGAGATGCCGCCACTCGTGTATCCAGATGACTCAGCGATTGCCAAAATTCATCACTAGCTATATTCTGTGTTCTGTGCACCCAACTTCGCAAAGCATCCAACTGCGCATCATTCATCAACCAATCACGTGTTGTTGGATAGTTAATACCAAGCATACTCAAGTGAGTCGCGGTGAACCACTCCAGCATGTCGTGTTGGGATCGGTGGACAATTGTGGCGCGACTCACGTCAGTGTGGCGATGCTGTGGGATCAAACTACACATTGGTACTCGAGAAAGACCTTCGTCACGATACGCTGCAGTGATCGCGGCGATGAGAAGCTCCCGTGCCAGTAGTTCAACCTCACAAGTATTGCAATCAGGCTGGCCTTCCAAAATTACTCCCACGCAGTGACTCGCCACGATCACAGTTTTCCTATCTGGAATTGCATTAACAATGGTAAGAAGTGCATGCAGCAGTGCCTCCGAAACTTGATGGTACGTGTAGTCCTGACGCTCTCGAGAGGATGCCAAATCATTTGCAATGCGATCACCGAGACCCTTCTCAAGCAGCAACCCAACTGAAGAAGGTGTAGCTGGTAAACTGGAGAAGCATGAAATGAGCCATAGTCCACCAAGATACGTTTGTAAATTTGGTGACTGCAGCATTTGCTCCACCTGGTTCTGCGATGAGACCATTGCACCACCAGTGTGAAGCAGCATGGAGCTAACCAGCAATGTGGAAATACAACTCACGGAATCGCACACAGACGCATCAAGACCTTCGTCACTGTCAGGGAGTTGCCCAGCTAAGAAAACCGAACGCGCAGGGAGTTCGGTGTTATCTGTTTGAATGCAGGCCCAGGTTCGAGCACGTTGAACGAGCTCCGCGCTCGCTACCTCAACTGATGGGCAAGAACGCAAATACGAAAGATCCGTGTAGGAAAGAGCCATGTACGATGCAAGGATATCAACGAGTTCCGAGGGGTGAATCGACTTTGATTGGTCGATGCACCTGACGAGCAACTTCGAGTACGTGCAAAAAAGCGAGCCCCAGACCCCATCGCAGAGGTGATTATCATTGGCGCAACGTAAATCACAGCGAACATTCCTCATGAGCTCAGGCGCAAGCGACAGTGAAATCCAAAACTCATCGGCAGCTCCACCAGGCAGGAAGCGAATTTCTTGCGGCACGCTCCAAAGATCTTGCATAGGAAGGAATGGTAAGGCTTCAGCAAGTGAACAGCCAATAGGGGAAATAGATATTCTTCCCATCGCTGCTCCTCGAGCCTGCATTACACTATCTGACAAATGCAGCAGGCTTGCAACCAGATACAGAAGCATCCGTTGTCTTGATACGTCCTGCGAGCCATCACCAAAAAATGGAAACTGCGGTGTGAAACATGCGCACACCTCCTGAACTGCAGTCAGTGGAAACCCAATTGTTGCATTCATCTGACAAAGAAATGTCAAAAACCTTGAACTCTCCATGTTGTCTGGTGACCGTATGATGTTTGGCATGCAGCGAGCTACACTTCGAAGCGTTAACCACATCGTTAGCTGCTCTGACGAGTCAGCGGATTGCTTCGAGTCATCCATAAGTTTTGATACAACAAACGCTGCCAATTGATGCGAGTCGTCAGCGCTGGGGTTCAAGCCAATGCAGCGTGATAAAATATCAAGCATTAAACGAGAGTGGGGCCCACTCTGCTCGTCTTGGCACTGACCATCGAGGCAGTCCTCCCAGAAGTGAGTGAAGAATGGGAATAAATTGACGGCGAGAACAGCACAAGCACAACGGAGATCGTTATCAAGTGAGAGAGCAAGATCGTGAACGCGTCGGAGGACACTTTCAGCACATTGGGGAGATGTGCCACTCAACTCCAAGCGGCACCCAATTGCATGGGCCAAGATCATCTTCTTGACAGCCGCGCCAGTCAGATACTCCAGCTTGTCATTGGACGCCAGACAGCTTAGCAGTGTTGAGATTGCATTTTGTTTGAAATAACCAATTGTATCATCCAAAAATGATGCAGATATGTTAACTGAACATCCAGCGACAAGAAATTCTTGAGGATTTGACTCCTCAATACGTTGCAGGTTCTCAAACATTTGTTGCTTACAATCATCAGTGACGCTGTTGTTAAGCAGCGATCTTAAGACTGTTTGTGGGAGGCATGGTGGCAGAGAATTGACGCAATTAATCGATTCAACTGTAATCCTCCAATTGGTGAATGACGAAAATAGCTGGGCAAATAGAAACTCGCTTGCAGAAATCACTACAGGTGAAAAATGCAGCTCGATTGCTGGAAGTTCAGAGCTACAGCCTTGGACGAACGCGACCAAAAACTCAAGAAAGAAATCTTCACATGGGCTCTCAAGAATGCTGTGCATTGCTATTGATAGCAATGTGGTATCCAGTGTTGCGCAACAAACAAGAATTTGAATTGGTGGTGGCTGAACTGCGATCGCCTCTAGCATTGAAGCGAAGTTGACATACTGTATTTGTTCCATGCAGATGCACAGCAAATCATAATTCTTAAGAAACGCAGATGCATCTGCACCTGTGAAAAGACGACAAATATCAATCAATTGAATCACAGGGAAGCAATCCAGAGGAAAATTGTTCAGCTGTTGCACTAGAATGTTGTGGTAGCGTTCGCAGCGCTGCGCAGAATTGCCAGCCAAGACACGCAGCTCTCCCACCGCAGTCGAAATCTCATTCTGTCTAATGGGGTCAACAATATCTCGAATCTTTGGCATGTACGGAGATAAAAACAATTTCAGTATTGTTCTCAGTGCATCCTCCATCATCGCAACAAAAGAATGATGTGAGTGTTGGTCGCTAGCACAGAGGACTGACAAAGCAGTCGTCATCAAGGAGTGATTGCCATCGAACATTTCGTAGAAACTAGTCTGGTGTTGAATATCCAAATCAAGAAAAATGTTCGTAAGTTCAAACACCGCCTCACCAACTGAGAAAATATCAATCGACACGCGCTTCATCAGAATGTTTGAACACCAAGATACCATACGTTGCAAATCTTGCAAGAATGAGGAATCTCCAACAGAACGCTTCACTTGAGCGCACAACTGAATCATCAGGCGCGAAATCGAGGAAGGACAGAAGTCCATAAGAACATCAAGAATGTTTGTTGGAAATAGAACCAGCTGCTTCATCATGCGGCAATATTCTGGGGTATCGCAGCTGCTGCATAAGATAATCAGCTGCTCAAGAAAGTCCGAAAGTGCAAAGATATAGGAATGTAGCTCAGAAGCTTCGAAGTGACTGCTGTTCGTGAAGGCAGAATCAGCGGCTGACGCGATTCGGTGTTCCATAGAAAATGAAAGCTCTTGATACGAAAACAGCAGTTGGTCATCCCCATGAAGTTTTTCAGTATGTACTGGGTCAAGTGACAGGCAGCAACGATGCAGCATATTCCAAAGCGTGTTAAAAAGTCTTCTGAAATTGTCTGCATCCATTGGGCGGCCGCGAAGCAGCCGTAAGCACGCTGTACATCCACGCGCTAATGAAATAATAATTTCCAGCGAAAATTCTTCGTAGTCCAGCAGGTGCTCTGACAAAGAAGAAAATAGTGCAAAAAGAGTAGCACTAACTTCACTATAGGAAAAAACTGTCGCATCGGTCCCTGTTACCGCACAAACAACGCTGCACACCGATTGTATTCTATCACCAAGAGATGAATCAGCACCGTAGTCCAGAATTTCTCCAAGTGATTCAAAGAAAGTGCAGTGGTTGAGCAAGTAATCAAACATGTTCATTTGCGGGCGGTTCTCCTCAGAAAGACACAAGCCTAGAAATGCTCCAAAATTCCATTTTGTTGCATTTATTCGCTTCCATGAGCAGCAACGAACCGTGCCACCATGTAGCCAAGACAATAACTGCCGCGCAGTCTGCTCGCGAATCTCAGAAGAAGCCAGACAGATACTTTTCATCATATATGTGAATGATTCCGTTTGAAAGGGCTGAAAAGCACCTAGAAACTCCACAATGCATCCATGCAGTGCGGGTGAAAAAGCTGGAACGTCAAAATTGGTTAGCGTTGCGAGAACGCGGCGCGCCAAGTCAGCAGTTGATTGTTCACAGCATGGGCTTCTGGTCAAAACTGTTGTTAACAGTTTTAGTGAGCCACACACCATTTGAGTGATACCTCGAGCAACATCATTCTCAAACCTTTGAAATATTTCTGGTAAGAGGCTCACACTCCACTCATCATCGGCGAAAATCATCAATTTCGATATCGAATCATAGGCGGCGCATGACACAAATTGATCGTTAGAATCAACAACTTTCCAAATAAGCGAAATGTTGTTTGACCAATTGACGGAGCAACACGAAAGAAATTTCATTATCGCCACAGTAGCAAAAGCTTTTGTGCACTTTAGGAGCAAAGATGGCATCTCCTTTACGATCTTCTCTTCGCACTTCGGCACCCACAATCGGTCATAATTTTTTAAGTCACAGTAGCTGGACACCACTGTTGGGAGAGTTGCTTGGGTATCAATTTGAAATAGCGCAGCACATAAATTTTCTTCCACAATGGACATGAGCATGGCTAATTGATCTCGAATACGAACTGTACTGCAAGTTTTGACTTTCTCAATGGCGCATTTTGTTGCTTGATCCACACACAGAGCAAACGCGAAACTTGGCATCTCTTCTTTCGCAGAAGAGAAAAAGGTGTCGACAAACGACGGGTCACGTACCGAAAAGAGTACCTGTGATAACAACAAGGACACTGCACGCAGAACTTCTTTGCTGTCCGAAATTGTCATTTTGTGCTTGATTGTTTTCACAATTAGCACATATGAGTGTGGTTCTGCATAACGTACCAGATGGCTGGAAATGGAAGAAAAGGCAGCAATGAATGTTCTATCGACAACAGCTGCATCCGATTCCAGCAACTCTATCACCTCTGTTGAAAATACTCGGAAAACGACACTGCGCTCCTGCGGTGGAAGGCTACCACAGTGCTTTGCAAATTGCCTGATGATACACAACTTTGCATCAATTGAGTGGGCCTCACGCATAGAGCTGAACAGTACTGTCCATACAGTCGTGAGCATCCTCGATGAGTTCACCGCGATGAGTCTTCCTAGGACTTGCTCTGCGCGCCTTTGAGAGCTTGACGCGAGGTGTAGACACACGATGCCAAGTTGTTCCGCCAGCGATGATGAATCGTCCAGCGCAATCAAACACGTGCGTTCGATAGTATCCAAATCTATTGAAGCTCCTACCATTGTTTCAAGCGATCCACAACGGCTCGCGATATTTTCTACACGAGTTGTGGACTACCGTGTTTCGGGAGACATCTAGAAGAAGGGGTGCGCAGCATGTTCATCAGAGTTCAGACATGGAGAATGGAAACCTCTCACCCCCACCAGTCGCAAGCCTCACATTGACGAACGTGAGATAAGCACCCCCCCCCCCACCCACCCCACGCAAAGAATCTGAATTGAAGGAACCGGAAGCGCCAAACCACCAGGCAAATCCGACCGCCCCGACACCACAACGCGCCCAGCGGTGTTCGGATGGCGCTCGGCGGGGGCGAAACCCGGGACTGCCTGCCGCCGAAAACACCCCCCCCCCCCGAAAAAAAAAAAGGCATCGAAGAAATTGCGACGGGGGAAAGCGGAAAAGAACCCGGGAAATGCCGGCATTTCGTGGGGGGCGGCGGAATCCCCAAATTACCAGCCGCCCCCGCACACCGGCAAAAGCCCCCGCACAAGAAGCGAAAAAGGCGACCCGCGCGCCACGGGGGGGAATTAACTCGCACGTGGAAAATTCAGAACACGACGCGCGGCCTCACAATGAAAAGCCAGCCAAACTTTCCAAGTAGCATAGGGGAAACAAATAAGATTGGGCAATTGATGGCGCGTGGATTTCTGAACGTAACTTTTGGAGGGAAAATGAGGGGGCTGGGGTCGACATGAATCGCCGAGGGGGGGATTTGCTTTTTGGCCGATGGTGGTTTTCAACGTGCGCTGAAAACGGAGGGGGGCCGGCGTTGTCGTTGCCATTCCCCCGCAAGCGCATCCTCGTGAAACCCGCGTGGCATTTCGCCGCCCCGCGAATAAACATTTTGCGCGATGAAAATCGACCCCTCCTTGCCGCGTTTTTTTCTCAGCAACTTCAAGTTAGCACCCTCTGGTTTGGAGGACGCACACCCCCACCCACACGATGGAGGAAAAGGAAAAACACTCTATTATTCCCCAAACCCCCGGCAAGTTGCGAGGCGCAATGGAAATGGTTGGTTTCCTTTTTTTCCCCCGTCATGTTATTTTCCCGCGCCTGTGTTGCTATTCCCCGGCTTCTCCCCTGCATAAAACAGGAGAATATCCAACGCCGCTCGCTGCCAAAGCCCCCTCGAATTTGTAGACGTGGGAAACGGGCGGGGGAAGCGGTGAATAACCGCGCGGCAATCCTTTTCCGTTGTTTCGGCAGTGGGGGAAAAAATGATGAATGCCCCCCTTTTCCAATATTGAGGAGGCGAAGCCACAGCCAAAGAAACCGAGCGATACTTCGGCAATGTGATATGCGTGGAACAGTGAGCGCATTGCGGTCGGCATTCCGGCTGAATTATTCTTCCTCTTCCCCGCATCCCCGAAGAGGCAGTGAGGATTAGCCCCGCTAAAAATCAAGTAAGGACTCATCTGGGAATAACTTGGCAATATATTTCTAAGGATGAACTGACCTTCTGTAGCTCAATTGGTAGAGCATGTGACTGTAGAGATAGCAGGTATCACAGGGTCGCTGGTTCGATTCCGGCCGGAAGGATACTTTTTCGTTCTATATAATTCAACACCATCTGATGCGAAAAAGCCGATCCCGGCAGGACTCGAACCTGCAACCCTCAGATCCGAAGTCTGATGCGCTTCCATTGCGCCACGAGATCGCTACCCACCGAGTTTCATCTACAGCATTTAAATGGTTTATTATTATGTCATATGGTATCCTTCAAATGTGCTGGCCTCATAGCACAGTGGCAGTGCACTGGTCTTGTAAACCAGGGGTCCCGAGTTCAATTCTCGGTGGGGCCTTCAAATTTTTTTCTTTCCCCCCCCTCCTCGATAAACGGGAATGGTGCGGCACGGATTCGGGAAAATGCTTGGGATGGCATTTTTCTGATCGCAGTTTCCCTTCTCACGTTTTTATCGCGCGGCTCAGTTTCGTCGCTTTGCCTTGAGGCATTTTCCTTACTAAATGAGAATCAATACCCCCTATTCACCTTGTGCCCCATGGGCCCGCATCCCCCCTTTGCAGCAAGTACCCCGTCGCTAGTGCTGAATCGGAAGGTCTCATCTTACTCCCCTGGAAGTACCCTCCGCCGTGTTGTTGGTAGATTTTATTTATCGAAATTGTGTCTCTATCCCCCCTGTTCTTGCAACAATTGTGCGATGTGAGCTAGCTCCGTCGATAAAGCTCCGGACTTAGAGATGCCCTTTCGGACGGCGCAAATGTAGAGGTGTGGTCGACAACGGCTCGCGCCTCTGCTTGCATGATCATGGAAGGTGAGTTATCAACCCAGATATCCACGTGTATAATTGACGGGGCGGCGAGCTCTGGCCGTACCATGGAGGGTTCGCCTGCCAGCGCTGATGTTAACAATTGCATGATTTCGGGACTCGCGCGATATCCCATTGGCAATCGGCACAGCTCCACCAGCGTGCCGTCAGCTGTAAGGCGGCGAAAAAACTGGCGCGCCGTTGGCGGTAAAGGGACCTGGTAAAAAACCTTCAGGTCCAAGTTTGATGCACATTGTGTGCGGACTGCTCGCTCGCAAATATCTTGACACATGTTCGAGCGGAACAGTGGGGCTTCGTTATCATCCGCCTCATTTTTGGCTTTTGGCCATGCGATAAATCGCCTTCACTTGCTCGGGGTCCAGCGATGTGCTTCTCGACCAAATCTGCTGCCTCGCAGAGAGCTCCCCGTTTGATGGAGTGTGCGGAATAACCCAATGGCTTGATGTGTCGAGCCAGTTGTTGCGTCGTCCATCGGGTGAGAGGTTGTCTGGGACCCATCCGGGTTCTTGAGGCGTATCAATTCGTGCCCCAGGGGACCTAAGATGCGAATGTATCGATGTGTCCGATTTGGATGAATCTTGGAGGTTTTGGGTACCGCTGCTCAGTCGAGAATGACACTTCCGTCTGCTTGAGGCAAGATGTTCTCCGTCTGAAGGCCGTGTATTTCGCCCCAACGACCCGTGGTCGTCCATGCTAGTTTGAGAACTCTGGCCTCCTGGCATTGGCTGCTTGTTACATGATCAACATCATATGCTCGGGGGTGATGCTTTCCGCCTGACGGACAGGTTCCTTCGCCGCCAATTTTCGCAGTCCCGCGAGATAAGCCTTCGATAAGGAGATGTCTTCTGTCAGTATGGATAGCAGCGTCCTCCCGTATTGGAGTTTTGTGCTGTAGTAGAACAAAAACCGACAGGATGGCGGTGGCGATTTATCGCCTGGCCAAAGGAAAAAGAACGCCACGGATGGCTACGAAGCCACTGTTCCACTTAGCCATGTGTCAAGATATTTGAGCAGTCCGCTCTCATTGTGCATCAAATTTGGACCTGAAGGCATCCTTTTACCAGGTCCCTTTACCGCCAACGGCGCGCCAGTTTTTTCGCCGCCTTACAGCTGACGGCACACTGGTGGAGCTGTGCTGATTGCCAATCCATACACGATACGAGATATGGAAAAAGGTGGAAGTCACACCATTCCCCGCTGTTGAGTTCCAATAGATGGGTTTCATCGCCTCTGCGTTCAAACTTAAAAGCTCCCACAATGTCTTCTCCTTGTGGGTTTCTGTAGCAGAGCGTCAGATCAACAGTTTGCCCGCTGCGTAGTAGCGACGCCATTTGGCTCGATAGTACCCCCACTCCTCCGTGGTAATCGGTACAAACACGCCTTCTTGGGAATTCATCTTTACCTTTACCTTCAGTAAACGACGTCAGTTGATTCGATACGGTCAGGCTCCGCTGGTCGGGTGACCTGGTAAGAAAAGCTGCACTAAGTTGAAGAAAACTAACAAGTAAGACAAACTAACTGTGAAAACTTGGAAAATACCTCAGTATGCTCTTTTGAGGCAATCCTAGCTTCTAGATCGTGAATCGATCTAGAGTCAATAAACGGAAACCAACGAAAAAATCATAACACTAGCGAACCAGTGATCCTTCAAATGTCAGAGACTCTCCCGTCTCTTCCAATACAAAAGCCCCCCTCTCTAACTCAGCTAGTAACGTGATGCTCAACGAAAAGTGTGGGAAAAGTGAGGCATAATGCGTGAGATTCACAGAAGGAGAGAGCTTGTGTGCGTGCCACGTGGCGGGTGTGGTGGCTGCCTCCAGACGCGTTGTGTGCGTGCAGTCATAGTAATAGCAAGAGGGGATCTCCGCGAGACATCTCTGACACTGGCGAACAGGAAAAATAGAGGGAAGAAGGAAAGGTTCCACATCCATGACACAGCGGTGTCTGGAGCGATTCCTTTCAAAGTTGCAAAAGCAAAGAAAAGTTGTTCCTATTATAGGTTGACGTCGTCGTTGACGAATGCCTGCACCTCTTCATAAAACTGAGGAGCGGAGTTGCGCAGCGAATCTGGGAACTCCACGTAGCACACAAAGAAGGTATTCACGGCGCTCTCCACCGAGGAAAAGGCGAGGGAGCAAATGGCGAAGGCCTCCACGCCAGCAATCGTCCCGAGGGCGAAGTTGGAGACGAGCCCCACGAGCATAAACTGTGCCACCGCAGTGCCCAGCGCCAGAAATCCACAGACGGGTCGGACCAGGCAGTCGGCGAAGATGGCCGAAATCTTGTGTGGCAGCTCCCAGGTCTTCTTTGACGCCTCAATGTAGCTGCTGCCGTAGATGGCCACATAGACGAGGGCGTAGAGGTTGAAGTAGTGGAGCAGTGCTTCAACACAACCCAGGATGCACTCGAGCACGAGGGCGATGAAGTGGAGGGCTGCGTGGTCGTTGCGTCGGGCCTCGTCTCGGACGACGGAGGTGATGAAGCGGAAGGTCTGCACCACCGCGGTGACCAGGGCGGCAAAGCAAATGGATCCAAAGCTGGTGGTGGTGGCGCGCACAAAGGAGAGCCACGATGGGTTGGGGGGCATATTCAAGGGGCCAGCGAAGAACCACGTTGCGGCGACGCCGGCAGAGGTGACGTGCATGACGCCCTGGGCCACCGCCACGACCCAGTAGAGCGCAAAGGCGAAGAAGATGACTTTGAGGCCGTCGATGGAGGTGAGCTGGATGTCACCGTCTTTTCGTGGTGCGCTCGCGTCCACCTCCGCCGCTGCGCTGATGCGCATGAAGGTGGGCAAGGCCATCCACACCATGGTGAAGCCAATGTAGAGGCAGGTGAGGCCGGCAACGACGAAGTTGCACGTCACCATGCCGGAATTGGTTCGCACCACCACCGCGGCGGACTCGAGCAGCTTCGCGGTGAAGTCCACCTGCCCGCGGGAGACCATCAGCCAGACGAGGGAGATGATGGCGCTGAAAATGAGAAGAATGCCAAAGAGCGGTGCGCTCGACATGATCATCAGGCCCGTAATGAGGCACATGACGGAGTTTAGGATGAAGGCGGCAAGAATGAGGGCGACGCTGTGGCTGACCAACGCCCCGAGAGACAGGCGGAAGATGAAGAGGCATGAAAGGAGTGTGTAGATGGTGGTGAGGAGCATGGCCATGGATGAGACGGAGGACCCTCCCTCCTCCTTGCTCTCCTTGCCGTGAATGTAGGCGGATGGGTCGAAGGCGAAGTAGTTGACGACGGCCGCGGTCGTCGTGGCGATGAGGAGTACGACGAAGAGGACGGCCGCCCAGAGATCCTTGTAGCCCTGAACCCGAAAGCGTGAGAGGGCGTTGCGGCTGATGTCGTTGGCGCCGTCATGTTGGTAGTCATCGGACAGTGGGTCTTCCTTGTAGAGGGGAGTGCCATCGACTGCCTCCTCCGTCTCGGGGTGGCAAGACATGGTGTGGTGGTGAGATTGAGAGTGGGTAAACAGCAATACGTGGATGTTGGTGGCTTGAGCTACGTTGCAAGTCGAGAAAATCTGAAGAAGAAGAACACAGGAATGACGAGGTGTTCGGCCTCCATCTGCCGCGGCAAAAAGTGGTTGTCAGCAAGCTACTAAGATAGAGAAGTGAAGGAAGTGCATGATGGTCATCTGGCCTCGCATGCTTTCTGCATGCTCAGCTCAGCCCCCCCATACAGTGATTCATCCCATAGCCAAGCAATGTAATTCATATTCTTATGGCGTGGCTGACGGGGAACCCCCCTCTCATCCGCTCTCCAGTGGATTGAAGGAGGATACGCAGCCTCATTCAAACTAAGTGGTAATTGGAAAGGAAAAGAAAACCTCACGAAATAATGGGAAGTAAGGGTGGGTGGGTCAAAAAAGATTCGATCTTCTGACGTCTGTTGTCTCAAGTCGAAACGAAATGATTCTTGTAGTTCTCCACTAACCCGCAAAGTTACTCAAAAGGAATGGGTAACGAAGAGAAGGAAATTAAGTGACTATAATCCAGATTTCGTTTTGAGTTCATTTTTTAGGCATTGCCTGACTGAACTTCTTCCCTTACACAACACGGGCTTTAGACAAGTCATTACCTGGTCAGGGGGTAACGGATAAATACTCGGTGCATGCAGAAATCAAGGCGATTACGTCCCTGTTAAGACACTTATGTCACAATGAGTCGGCTACTGCTTTACCGCAATTAAAACAAATTGCGGTCGTTACAGACCATTTCCCAATATTTCACGCTCAACGACTAGCAACTGGATATCTTCGTGGCAGTGCTTGGGGTGGTAAAGCGTACTCTGCACAGTAAATACCTTTTCGGCATAAGTCCGATGGGCAGAGGGGGACATTAAATCCATAATCATCAAATTGGATAGAGGAAAGACGTCAGTCTCGGGGACCATGAATATCAAATGTGCGAGTGTATAAACTGCCCGCTCGGGGTCGTCCTCAAACAAGCTAAAAGGTAAGCGACGACTACTGAAGGTAGTCTGTCTGCATTCGCCCTTGCCGTGCCGTGTACATGCGACGGTACTCCTCCCTCCATCCTGAAATCTTGGAAGCACTTTTCGTACCCTCAAGGTAGACCCTCAGAAATATCTCGCGGACCATGTGAGGTTCGGTATCACGTTCCTTGAGGTAATCAGCGAACCCCCTCAAGTCGTCAGATGGATTTTCATTGTTCTTGGACGTGTGAGTCGAGGTTTCATCCTCCTTTGTAGTTGTTTCCTTGGAGATAGGGCGTGAGGGTAGCTCCATACCAAGGTACTTGGCCTTAAGCCATTTATATTCATACTGACTGCAAAAGCCAGATTCAAAGAATTCTTTGAAGTCTGACAACTGCTGTTTGACCTCTGTGGAGTTTAACGGCCACTTGGCAGGTGTAAGACAAGTTCAGTGCTCATAGTCTCGTTGATTGTTCAAAAACGTTTCGTTCTCCCGTCGACTGTTGTCTAAAGTCGAACGAGATGAATTCTTGTAGTTCTCAACTCCACTAACCCGCAAAGTTAGTCAAAAGAAATGGGTAAGGAAGAGAAGGAAATTAAGTGACCATATTCCAGATTTCGTTTTGAGTTCATTTTTTAGGCATTGCCTGACTGAGCTTTCTCCCTTACACAACACGGGCTTTAGACAAGTCATTACCTGGTCAGGGGGTAACGGATGGGGCGTCATGAAGAGATGTTGTGTGTGTGTTTGGAGAGGTGGTGCAGCATCACCGCCGCAGCACGAGCCTTCGCATCAGCCGGAGCGGCGTCGTTGCCATGCCTGTTGGGCAAGAAAAGAAGGGGGCTGACGTGGTGCTGTGTGGGTGAGGCTGGGCGTAGACGGAGGCGGTGAAGATGGAGGAGCTGATCAAATTGAGACGCGCCGCCAACGCCTCGGCATCGACGGCTGCGGGTGTGGCTCGACGGGGCATGACGGCGAGGGTTCGTTCTGTCGTAACGGGGTGCAGAACAGCGTCGGTGAGCTCCGCCCGCTGCAGGCAGGACTCCACCTGGCTGCTGCTCACCAGGGGCCGTGTGTGGGCCAGGTCGAGCACCGCCCCTGGCAGGTATTCATCCCCGGCTGACCCCACATCCACGGCGTAGAGTGAGCGGAAGAGGGCCACCTTGTTGTGGATGCTCGCCGGGGCCTCGTGGAGCTCCGCGCAGCCCAGCTCCGCGAGGAGGTGAATGAGAAGACTGCCCGTCATGAGCGCGTCGTAGCCCGCCTCATGTGCCGCCGTGGCAAAACCCTTTCGGAGCTTCTTGCCCATCAACGTGAGGGGGTGGTAGGCGGCAAAGCCCAGCGGGAGGTGAATCTCTGCCAGTCTTGTGTGGCTCCCGTAGTGGTCGTAGAGGCCCTGGAGGTGGAAGGTGGTGAAGCGGCCGGGGGCAAAGAGGTCCGCGCGTGTGGCGATGTAGCGCGTATCGAAGATGAGAGGAAAGGCGGCGTGTGCGGCGGTCTTCCACGGCCCCGCCCTCTCGGGGAGGTCATTGCCAAAGTGCTGCATCAGGAAGAGGAGGTCGGCGAAGCAGTTGTGCCCCACACAGGGCTTGCGGCTCTTCATGAGCTCCGCATAGACAAGGCGGAAGCCGAGGACATCCATCACACGGCGGGTGGCGTGGTGGGCCTCGGTCTGCCGCACCCTCTCGAACTCTGCGCTGCTCTGCGCGTGGAGGCTCACGGTGTTGGTGGAGCGGCGATAGAGCACCCGGACCCGCTCCGCCGCACTGACGAGGGTCGTCTTCAGCTCATCTCGAGCAAGACGGCTGGGCGGAGTGGGGAGGAGCATCTCACACCCGCCGGGAGCGTCCTCACTCACACGTTGTTGCAGCGCCACGGCCGTCCGCACGCCCTCCTCCACCCACGTGCGCTCAGCGTCGGTGAGGAGGGCCGTCGGTGTTGTTGTGGCGGGCGCTGCCAGATTCTCACGCAGACGTGCCTCCCTCTCGGCGTTGCAGGTTGCGATGCCGTCGTAGATCCACGCATCAAAGCTCATGTGGTGGCGGCGGAGGAAGGCGAGGGCGGAGGCACTCATCCCAACCACTTCTGATGATTCCTCCCCTGCTTCAACACCATCGCCACTCGGAAAGATGATGAAGGTGAAGGGCCGTGCGTCGTAGCGCAGCGTTGCGCTGCTTCGATCGCGATGAAAGAGGCAGATGCCCACTTGGATGATGGAGTAGGTGCGCGCCGCCGCGCGTTTGGCGGCGTAGCACTCATCGGGGCTGTGGAGGATCGTTTCCACGTGGTCAGCCGTGGTGATGCCCGACATCTCTTCATCAATGGCGTAGAAGTCGCAGCTTCGGAGGAGCTCAACGAAGTGATCGAAGATGGCGGGGAAGTTGGCCCAATCAACCTGCATCGTTGATGATGATGATGTCTTGAGTAGAGCAACACACAAACTCGTGAAGTGTTCTGCCTTCTTTTGCACATGGATGAAGTGGTGATACGTGAAGAGTGAGTAAGAAAGAAAAAAAGAAGAAGTTGGCTGTGTGTATGGGGGTGCTTCATGCCTCCACAAGAATACAAGCATGAGTGCATCAACATCATCATTCTCACAGACAACAGATTCGCCTACACAACAAAGGACCAAACGGCAGGATGCCGTAGGTGCAGGCCGCTCTCATCAGTCGTTGCAGAAGAGCTCCGCCCGTTGTAGTGCACGTAGAGGTGCGAGCGGTAGTGGGCGGAGAGGATGTTGGTGAGCTCTGCCGCGGAGACGGGCGAACCGTGAAGATCGCGAAGCGAGAGCGGGTCGATGCTCGCGGACGACGTGCCACCAACAGCCACAGAAGCAGCAGCACTTCCGCTTGTTGTTGTGGAGTAGAGATACTCCAGGGATTTTGGATTCAGCAGGAAACACAAGTGTGGTGCGAGCTGAAGAATGAATTGAAGCGCGTAGGTCTCTCCGGGCTGCAGCGCGATGGGCGGCCGATGCCCGTCACTCACCAAAATCGGCGTGACGAGGACGATGCGGTTGAGCAGGTCAACGCAACGTTGATCATCGCCACGTGTGCCCTCACGTGATTTGCTCCACGTTGGTGGTGCATCGCCCTCGGCAAAGGTGGCGACGCGTGTGGTTGAGTAGAGATCGAGGCTCGCACCCATCACAACGAGAGGAGCATCACCCACGTTGGTCAGCGACGCACTCAGAAGCAGCTGGCCTTCACTCAGTGCACGTGCGACGGAGTGGCAGGCCAGTGGCATCTCCACACTCATGTTGCAGAAGCAGCAGCCCAGGATAACACTCGCCGGGGGAATGAGAATGGCGCCTTGGCTGGATTCGTCGTAAGGGGTGGCGAGCATCTGACGAAGGAGGGAAGACGCCAGCAACCACTCATGCTGCTCCTCCACATCCATTGGCTGTTGTTGTTGCTGCGTGCCAACATCCTCACAACGCTCGGCGGAGTAGTCGAGGAGGTGAATGGCAAAGGCGAGCCGCCCGGAGCCGTTGTGCTCCGCGTGGAGGTCAGCCACTTCGGGCAACACAAGCTGCACATCAAAGTCGGTGGAGAGGCTCATTGGCGTATCATCGTCAGGGCCCATCTTGCGGCCCGCGGTGGTGGCGGAGGCCGTCGCCTCGATGCGGCTGCCACACCACAACCAATCTGCCGATGGCGCACTGAGGAAGTCGGCCATGCCAAACACAAATGTTGTGCGGGCAGATGATGATGATGATGATGATGAGAGATCCTGATTCATCGTGTTGTTGTCGGGTGGGAGGAGGAAGGGGTACACCACAATCTTGGTGAAGAGGAGCGACCACAGCCGCTGAAGTTGTGTGTGGCCGACGTAGGCCAACAAACGACGTGCGATGGCCGCGTTGTGGTCCTCCGCGGTGGACCACGAAAATGTCAGGCGGAGGTGCAGTGGCTGATGCTCGCACACAATCAATGGCGAAGTGCCGCGATCATCTGTGGTGAGTGTTGTTGCGCATGCCTCATGGAGTGGCCGCAGACTCACGTCCACCATTGACTCCACGAGATTCATTCGTGGTGATGGCCAAACGTGTACGTGTGTGTGTGTGTGTGCGAAATCACCTTCCCTACCTCAACATAGGATGACCTACGCACAAGACACGTGCAAGAAGAAGATGAAGCATGAAGTACATCATTCCACGCACACACACATGCGCAACGTATGAAGGTGTACGTGACACACTACACTCAAGTTGGTGAAGCTGAACGAGGCATCTCCACGCACATACACACACATGCGTCGTATCTAGTGCATGCAAGTGTGGCATGAAGATGAGTGTGGGTGATGAGGATCTAGAGAGATGTGTGTTTTCATGTGGCAGCTCGTTGGGCCATGGACGCACGCGCCTGTGTGAGCACAGAGAGGGCGAAGGAGTGGCGTCGTGCGTACTCCTCCTCCTGCGCCACTACATCGCTGCAAATGTTGGCGAGATAATCAATGGTGATGGGCACCTCGACGCCACTTCCATCCACGTCGGCGGTGAAGGGCTCGAAGTGCATGCGCTCATCTTTTCCACCGCCGTTGTCTTCGTTGAGGTTGCGCGGCGAGAGGATGCCACGCGAACGTTTGCGGCCCTCTACCACATGTGGAGCTGAGAGGTTGAGGGAGGAGCTGCTGGAGCCAGCAGTGGCGGGCACCTCCTCTGCTCCCGTACTCCCACGCGGTGTGGCGCTCACATTGCTCGAGAGCGTCGATGACTGCTCGAGCAAATCAAACTCCTTCACCAAAATTTTCCCGCGAAATGTTACTCGGCTGGCGTTGCCATCATTTTGGGCATCACGACGTGCAACATAGTGCCGCCCCCCACGCAACATGTCTGAAGGTGAGTCGAGCACCACCGCACGTGCCTTGACGCTGCCATCCGCCTCACACTCCAACACACTACTCACGTTGTAGTCATTGCCGAGGTCGCGAAGACTGATGCTGTTGCGGCAGTGAATCGGGTTGCTCGTGGATGCTTCATCGTTGCCGTCTTCGCGACGGAAGACAACAACTCCACGTGAAGGAGGAGGAGGAGGTTGGCCAAACATGTACAGCACACACAACGAGAGTAGGAAGTGAGATGTGTTGTGGGTGATGATGAATAACCTACACAAGAAAAAGATGAAGAAGAGTAGCAGCAACAGCTGATGGCACTCAAGAAGATCAGGATGTACGCAGCCGTGATGATGATGATGATGATGATGTTGATGATGAATGTTCCGGTAGTGGTGTATGTGTTGGCTCACTTGCTTGCTGCGGCAGGTGTTGTTGCGGCGGCCTCCACTGGCACACGTGCATGCTGCCGCGCCGCTTCGTGGAGCTGCTCCATCACCGCCTGCGTCTTGTAGGCGTACATCCCCCAACACGCCCCGACCTCCGCATCAATGATGAGCGGCTCCCCCTCACCCAAGCGCACGAGACAACCACCAACATCGCGCCACATTTGCACGACTTGATAGTCAGCGGTGGCGTCGGGGGCACTCGCCTCCACCACCTCCACGTGCCGCGTACGTACGCCATGTGCATCAGCAGGTGCCAACGTCTCTACGCGAAAACATGGATGTTCGCCACGTGTGGGGTTGATGGCATCGTCAATCACCACGACACCGCCCGTCGTGTGGATGCGCACCACCGCCGCCTTCGCCTCGGTGAAGCTGCAATGAAAGGCGGCAGTAACGTCGGCGGCACCACTCACGGGTGATTGAAAACGTAGCTCACCATCAAAGGCCACAATGGCACCACCTTCGTTGTTGTTGTTGTTGCTGTTGTTGGTGTCTGTGGCCCCAGATACACGTCCTGACACCTCTGTTGGTGTGGCGAAGCTCATAACGTGCAGAATCCATCGAATGGCGTACCAACCGAGATCCCCCAGGGCGCCGTGCGGCTCTAAATCCGTCTTGACGCGAATGTCATGTTCCATGAAGTGTGCCGAGCCACAAAAGGAGGCCTGCACATCAATATGCTCAACCTGGCCGAGGGCCTTCACGCGGGCGAGGACGTCGTGCACGCGTCGGCCGTGGCTGAGCATGGTGCCATCCATGTAGAGCAGCCGCTTCGGTGCCATGAGTTCGAGCCACGCGTGGAGCTCCGCCACACTCACCGCTGCGGGCTTCTCGCCCACAACGTGTTTTCCATGCGCGATGCATGCGCGCACCCACTGATCACGTACACGCACAGGAAGTGGTACGTACACCACATCCACGTTGGGTGAGCTCACTACATCCATGTAGTTGGCGCTCATGTGCGGAGGCTCCACGACGCCCTTGAGGAGTGGTGCCACCTCCGCCCACTGCTGCTCTGCGCGACGTACATCGCTCGCCGCCATCATCGTCACTCGGTGCCCTGCGGCATGGATGGCGGGCCACACGGTGCGATTGATGGCCGCCGCACCAAGAAGGCCTACACGGAGAGAGGCAGACCTACCCTTTGCCTCCACCTGTGCCAGCATGGCTGCAGATACTCTTGTAGTGGCTGAAGAAGATGAAGATGAAGGTGATACAAAACACGTGTGTGTGTGCGAGTAGCAGGCATGTGAGCATCAACACGCCACTGGCGCAGCAACGAAGAAGAAGAATGCAAGACGGGCGCACGAATATGTTGGGTGCCAGAAGAACTACGCCTTCTCCTCGCATCATCATTGTTGTAGGGTGGCATCAGTGTGTGTGTGTGTGTGGGGTGGGATGGGGGGCCAAACACACTCTCAGCAACAGTCGTTGCCTATCCTGCCATTTTTACGTGATGATGATGATGGAGCACAAAAAAGTGTCGTGGGCTTCACTGAAGAAAAAAAAGATATGATAACTGTGGCGTGTGCAAGACGATGATGATGATGATGATGATGATGATGTGTGTGCGTACAGACATCATCTTCACACTCACTCATATCACAGAGTGGGCATCCCGCTAGACGGAGAGGCGGGTCGTGTGGTCGGAGTACTTACCATCTCCTTCGTAGAGATAGACCGTCACGAGCATCATGAGCGAGGTGCCACGTGGAAATGAGGAGTGCAGCGCAATGATGCATGAATCACGTGTGCTGGCGCCAGGAATCTGCAGCTGTTCGGGCCATCGACGTGTGAGAACCGTCTTGGCGCTGGACGGGTCGGGCGAGAAGACGTCCTCCTGCTTGAGCTCGATGCCGGCAATGAGGATCTGATGGTCGGCGTGGTTGATGAAGCTCATCTCGGTGCCACGTGTGGGTGTGGTGCCATCCAGGTACACATCAATGGGGCAGGCAGATACAACCAACGGAATGCCAGGGAAGGAGGTGAAGGGAATGACGTCTTGCGTCGGTGGTCGGCGCTCGAAGTGTGGTGTGGTGGAGGCGGCCTGCACCTGCTGCTTCTCCACGATGCGCCGCTTCTCTTCATCTTGTTGCCGCTTCATTTGCTCGAGCTGCATCTGCGCGTAGTCCATCGGAGGTTGGGATGGAGGTGGCGGACTGAGGTGGCCACGCTCACCATGCATCGTGGTGGGTGGCTGCTCGGGAATGGCTGAAGCCTGGAAGGTGCCCTGCGTGTGATTGCCGCTCATAAAGACGGGTGAGGCGTGTGGCTCCTGCAGCTCCGCTGGCGAGTCTGGCTGCTGTTGTTGTTGTTGTTGTTGGTCTGTGGCCTGCCACACCGGTGCCACCTTCGTGGCTGGGGCACCAGCGTATACTCCATCTTCAAACAAGGTGGAGATGGTGGCACCGCCATCACCGAGCGGCTTCGTCGGCGGAGGTGGCGGGGATGTTGGTGCGGCGTTGGTGGATGGGCCGCCAAACAAATCATCAAGAACGTTGGCGTGCGGGCTCGTTACCTTCGTCGCGGCTGCCGGAGCGGCGGAGGCGGCACCTCCGCCGAGTGTCGGTGGAAGATTCTGCGGGCGGCGATGGTTTTCAGCGATGAAGGCGAGCTCCTTCGGCACCTCATGCGTGAAGCCCGTCTCGGTTCCGGCGGGGTAGGGGCTGAATTGGATGCCGTTGAGGGCCAACACCACCTGCCGCACCTCCTCCATCCCTGCCTCCGCATCGTACAAACGTCCGGCGAGGCGATCAAAGTGATCCCCGGTCGCAGCTGCATCGAAGCCCATCGACGCCGCTCCATTCGCATTGGTGTTGGGGCTCGTCTTCAGCTTCATAAGCTTCGCCTCGAGCTCCTCACCACGACGCAACAGCTTCATCGCATCCTGAGTGACGTCGCGCTTCGTCTGAAGGGCGTCGAGCTTCAACATGGCGGCGCGGTTTTCCTCCATCTCCTTCTCCACCTCCGCAATCGCGCGCTGCGTCTGTGGTGGCAGCGCAGAGGCGCCAGGCGGCAGCTTTGGCCCCAACCCCGCCTCGTGCGCCGATTTTTCCTGAATATCCTCCATCTTCTTCTTCCAGTAGTCGTGCTCGTTGACGAGAGCACTTGCGGCGGCGGAACCGCTCGCGACGGCGTCCTTCATGCCGTACTTCATATCGTACTCCATCCGGATAACCTCCTTCTCGAGGGTCTCAATTTGTGCGCGGAGGTTTTCCTTGTCGGGGAAGAGGATGGCGGTGCGCGCGGCGATCTCATTGGCCAGATCCACGTCCATCTCCAACGCACCAACGGAGGTGGGCATGATGCCAGCCTTGATGAGCGCCTGCAGGGCGGCGGTGGGGAGGCGCGTGGCACGTTGATCGCCACTCCCGCCATCTCCGCCATCTCCGCCATCCACGTTTGAGTCCTTTCGCGCCGCGGGTGCGCGCAACGCAGGAACTGGGGTACCGAGTGGGTGCATGCGAAAAATGACGTCAAGCTTGCCAGGGTGGCCGGCCACACGGAAGGAGATGCCTTTGCTCTCGCACATGGATTCACCAGCGAGTACGCTGCACATGCCGGCGAGGGGGATCTCGAAGCCCGTTAGCTTCGCCGGATTTTTTCGGTTTGTGAAGTCGTAGATGCCGAAAGCGAGGGTGCGGCGGTCTTTTGGGGAGTCAAAGCTCACCTCGAAGGAGCGGCATTGGTTGATGTCTTCGGCATCGGCGAAGACAACTTCGTTGCTGCCGTTGCAGACGACGGGGCGGGTTGGTATCTCCACCCCTCGACGTGATATGAGAACCGTATATACGCCACCAGGACGGCAGAAGTGTGCCGAGAGCCTGAGCGGGCAAATGGTAACGGAGTAGGTTGGCATCGTCGTGATGATGATGATGTGAGTACTGTCTAGGCGAACACCGGCACAAGGGGCTGAGATCCTCTCAGACGATGCGTGTGCGGAGAGAGAGAGAGGAGAGGGTGTGGTATACGGCTCACGTACTCCACGCACGATGTACTCGTTGTTGGTGTTTTGAGAACGTCTCGAGTGTGTGCGGACGAGGCACACAAGAACGCTAGAAAGCTACAAGAACAAGAGAAAGAAGAGAGGTTTTGCACGTAGTAGATGAAGTGGTGCGCACACGCACATACACATGTTGTTGTTGTTGTTGTTGTTGTTGTTGTTGTTGGGAGATTAGTCGTGTGGGTTCATTAGGCCATCATCACGCACGTGGCCAAACGGCATCTCGCGGATGCAGGCGCACGCTCATGACGATGGTGGCGGCAGACCGGCTCGCATGCGCTCCAGTCGCTGCCGCATCGCCTCGCGCTTTTGCTCCACCGTTTCCGCGGGTGGCGGCGCGACCTTCTCTGAAGTGGGTGATGTAGATCTGCCACGCTTGTGCGTTGGTGCCTCCTCCGCCTTGCGCATCGCATCTTCATAGGTGCATCGCTCGGGCTGCATGAGGCCAGGAAGGAGGCGATCCTGCGCGGCGAAGGAGACGTCCATCGCATCAAGCGGAGGTGCCACGCAGAGCCTCCACTGCATTCGTACGCACTTGTTGGCATGCCGCGAGAGGAGGGGAAGAGCATCGTCCGTCGCGTTGTTCTGCGCGCCAATGAGGAATCGGCTGCCGAGAACGTGGCCTAAACACCGCTCGAGGTAGGAATCCTTGAGGAGTGAGGTTGGTGCCACAACAAAGACGAAGGCCCCGTCGTGCTCACGCAACATGGTTGCCTGCAAGGATGAAACTTCTGTAGTAGTAGTAGTAGTAGTAGTAATAGTAGTGGTTGGGGTTGTGTGGTCCTCCTGTGCGTTGGATGATGATGATGTTGTTGCTGTTGTTGTGGTGGCGGCGGCGAGAAGGGCTGCCGCAGCAGCGGATGATGCACCACCGCGACGTGGAGCACCGAAGAAGCTTGCGCTCTTCTTTTGTGCCGATACCAGGGTGGAGCTATCATCGCTCGTGGCTGCTGTTGTTGATGGCACCGATGTGTCTTTGGCCGCACGCTGCTCCACCACATCTGTTTCTGTGGCGGCAAAGTCCCAGTGCGCCATGAAGGTGAGCTCATTGGCCCGCACCGGAAGCAGCTTCGCCATCGACGTGCGCTGCGCCACCAACGACGATGCCGCTCCCTCAACCACCTCCTCACCCTCTAGCAGAGAGGTTTGCGCCATGAGCTCATAGGCACGGTAGCGCGTGCGCTCCTCCTCGCTGAAGAGGCGGCGTTGCTCTCTGCACCACGCCTCTATCCGACTCAGATCAAGCTGCTCCACCGGCGCCTGCACCGCAGCTTCGATCTCGGCGTAGTGCTGAGCGAGAATGGGCGGCAGCAGCGATACACTTCGCGGAGGCAACAGCACCAAAAGCTGCACCAGCACATCGGTCGGCTTACCACAGGGCACCACAGAGGTGCTGAGGCTGCGTGAGAGTGGCACAGAACCTCCCCCGAGGTTGTTGTTGGGTGTTGTTGTGGGAAGTGGCATCTCCACCGCCGCATCAACCTCCTCCTCAGTGAGCCCACGACGTCGCGCGAGGTGCCTCCCCGCCGCAAACTGCACCAGAGACTCATAAGACAAGACTCCGCAGTACTTGCGCAAGGTTTGAAGAGATGGCGCACTGCTGTAGGGGTAGTAGCAGCCCCAGTGCTCCACCACACCCGCGCTGTACTGCAACGCCCACTGCAGCATGGACCAGTAGCAGTAGGCCTTCATCTCCGCGCGGCGCTCCTGCTCCCGACGTCGCTGCTGATGCGCGGGCTCCTCCTCAAATCCCCACGACGCCGATGCCCCGCCGCCATCTCCGCCATTGATGGAGAGAACACCCTCGCGATGCAGGGTGCGCATCTCCGACAAGCAATCCAGAAAGTAGCGCAGCGCCTGAAAATCAAGACGGTTGGTGCGCGGATCCACCAAGGTACGCCCACGCGAGACCATGTCAGTCGCGACGAGGTTCAGCAGCGCATCGAGCGTACCTTCCTGGATGCTTCCGCCAATCGTTGGCAAGAAGTCATTGCCAAAAAGGAGCATCACCACCACCACATCGTGCAGGGCGTGCTCGAAGCGAAGGTCCACCGTGGCGGGGCAGCCGGGCTCTGCGGGAGGGGCGGTGCCGAGGATCTCCCGCAGCCGCTCACGGAAGAGATGAATGCTAAAGTACGTGGATTGCCAACTATCCACGATGGTGGGTGCGTAGGGGCTGCGGTAGCGTGAAGAGGAGCCACCACCGTGTTGGTGGTCGGTGCCCTGGTGGTGCAGCCGTGCGGGCGGGTTGTAGCGCAACACAAACATGCGCGGCTCGTGAAGAATGAGTGAGCTCACAGTTACGTCGGTGTCGGAGCTGCAAATGATGTGTGTGGTGTTGGGGTTGTAGTCGGGCTGCGCACGGCATCGACGGATGACCTCCATGATTTTGTTTTCACCCTCACCAGGACGAAACACATCATCCACAACGATGGAGATGAGCCGAAGCTTCTCTGCCGCATCCTCCCCACTCGCCGAAGCACGCTCCAGGCGTTGCTGGTTGATGCGCTCGGTGCGGCTCACGGCATAGATGTGAAGCCGCTCCGCCACCTTGGCCATGAAGCGCGTTCCTACGCTGATGCAGTTGCTATCCCACAACTCCTCCATGTTGCTTCCGGGCTGCGGGCGTGAGAGGCGCCGACTGGGCCGACGACGCCGCAAACGTTGTTGCGAGACCTTCCCGAGCGGGGCGATGCCATCCACGGCGAGATACACCAGCGACTGTGGCTGCACCACCTCGAGCACCAAATCATCCAGGATATCCACGAGCCGACGCAGCACCGCATCCTCCACCTGCTCCACCGAATCAAAGCGCCCGCCGCTGGAGCTGACGATGGTGGCGGCCTGATAGAGGATCGCGTTGAGGTCCACGTAGAGATTATCCCCGCGTGGGTGGAGCTCCGCACGTGGTGCGCCATCGTGGAGAGCCGCGGGAAGAAAACAGTTGGTGAATCTCCTCCGCAACCACGTCAGCAACAACGGAACTCCCATGTTAATATGTGCTTCCTGCGTAGATGTACGTGTGTGTGTGGGGGGGGGGAGGAGATGCAACGTAAGAGAGAAGAAGAAGATGCGCATGGATGTTATGCATGTGTGTGAGAGAAACAGAGTTCGTGGAGCTACACACAGAGATACAGCGAGGAAAGTGTGGGATGCGTGGATGACGATACCACGCGCTACATTCAACGTCCAGTGCAGGTGTGGGGGATGGAGGATGCTGCTGTCCTGTATCATCTTTCGTTCTCATCCTGCACCACAACCTCCACATGAGGAGTTGCTGTGGCAGACCAACGTCAATGCCAACAACAACAACAACAACAACAACAAATTAGTGAATCCACAGAAAAAAAAACACACAAAAGGGGCGCAAAAAACAGGGTCTGCGGTGCCCTCACTCTCTGTGCGCAACATGGAGAGTTGCTACATGCCCATGCCACGATGGATGGCTGATGGTGTATGAGTTTATGGAGATCATCCCGCCATCATCGTGCATCGGCACACCAACCGGCTACCTGCTTCGCTCACAACGAGGAAGTGAATAACGTGCGGGTGTGTATATATATATACATCATCATGAGGTGTGTGTCCTGCACACACCATCATATTACAATTCTAGTGCGCAACGCAGCAATGCTTCCCCAATCCGAGCGACGTCCATCTAGTGAAGCTGTGCAGCACGCACCACAACATTTGGCCAACACATTCATCATCATCATGATTTACTCCACGACGGCCATGACATTGTGTGGGTTGCCATCTTCATCCACAAAGAGGCCCTCAATGACCTCGCCCAGCTGCGCATCGACGAGCGGGGTTGGCTGCTCCAGCGCATCCCGCTTGTTATCGGCGATGCGCTTCTGAATGGTGGCGTAGAGACTTAGAAGCTCCGTGGGAAGTGCGGGGCAGATGCTACTCTCACGGCTTCGTCGGCTGCTGGTTTCGTGATGGCTCTCCGCGCGTGAGCCGAGAGAGCGCGCCGCCACCGCCGAGCTGCCCACACAACTCAGTGCCCGAGCTCCACCGGCAACACGGCTGTTGCCATGCCCCGCGGGAGGCTTCGTGAGCGGAGGCAGGGCGATGAAGGAGCTACTTAGGCATGGCCGTGCGCTGTTGGGCTGCTCAAAGGAAAGGTGGGAGAGCTGCGGGCACTTCAGGGCCTGGCGCAGACGTCGCGCACACTCTTCAGGGTTGTCGGCGTAGGAAGGGATCGTCATGTTGCGCATCACCGGAGCCAAGTAGGGCAGAAAGATGTTGTGGCGGATACTCAGATCAATGAGCCGCTTCAGGAAGCTCTTCGTGCGTACACCTCGGGTGAAGAAGAGGTGGAGCGCGGCACTGCGGCGTTCCTCCATGGGCCCTTGGGCGGCACTCCCCGCGCAGGGTTGCGCCTGGAGCACGAGCATAACCCCACGCACATCATCTTGCGCGTAGGGGATGATGGACTGCAACACACTGGGCAGCACCAGACGGTAGGCAGCGCGCACGTTGCCACAAAATGGGATGCGGCTCACCTTCTCATAGGTGTGCGTGAGCTCCTCCATTGACCACTCCTTCCCAGCCGCGGCTGCCGCTTCACCAGGAATGTGCTCAGCTGCATCCATCGCCTGGCGCAGATCCGGCTGAGCGAGCCAGCCTCCATGCACGGGATAGTGCGAGCGCATCACGGAAAACATAGAGGCACGTACCTCCGTCAAGGGGTTGCCGTAGATGGCCTCCACCACGTTGAAGCAGAAGGCCGTCCAGCTTCGTGGGAAGACGTAGCACGCCGGCGATGTGCGCATCTGTGGCACAGACTCGTGGCAGTTGTGCAGAAGCAGCAAGCTTCGGGAGACATCCATCACAACGGTGAGGAGGCGGCTGTCATGGGCACGTCGCGCCGTAGAGGAGGCGAGGAGGGTGAGAAAAATGTGGTGGCCGCGTGCGCAGGGATGTTGTGGCATTGTGGGCTTCGCCGACGCTGTCTCGGGTGGGAGGAGGCCGTTGGCGATGCGCATCATCACTTGCCGTACACGAGCCTTGCAGGCCGCACCTGGAAAGCCAACGAGGATGCCTTCCAGCGCTGTGCTGAGAAGAGCGCAAAAGATGCGCAGGCTCGACGGGGATGCCCCGGTGTTGTTGTTGGCCGTCTTGCCACGACTGGCGCCATCCACGGGGTGATGAATGAGGTAGGCCTTGATTTGCGGAATGACACTCTCCACCAACGCATCCAGAAGCTCATCAATCGTGCCCATGGCGGTGGCGAAGACCATCAAAATGGTGAGAAGGGGCGATGCCTCAGGCAAACGGAGCCACTGAATCCGCGTATAATCGCCAATCGAGGCGATCTGGCGTGAGCTCTGCCGAAAGAGGAGGTCTGAGTGTGGCGTGAAGACGCCGAGCAACGATACCGCGGCAAAGAGCGCCACCCCACTCGTGGTGAGGGTGATGGGATGGTCGCGCATCCACGCCAGCACCTGGCCACGCAGCTCATCCATGGCGTCGGCCGAGTACATGGGCCCGGCGTAGGAGGCCCCGGCAAAAGATTGATCGGCGTGTGGGATGGAAAAGACGCGCTGGCGTGGGACGCTCGTTCGGGAGCGACTTCGGCCGCTGTCGGCTGGATTGCCAAACATCATCATGTTGTATTGCAGTGCTTCACACACCATGCGCACATCGGCATTATCGGCTTCACGCAGAACGGCGTTGAAGTCGAGGCTGCGACGCTCCGTTGAGGTGATGGAGAAGAGAGCGGCGCGGGCGGCGTGCTCCATCACCGTCGTCCGTCGAGCGGCGGGATAGCCCATCGCGATGAGGCGGTCAAGGGTGATGAAGAAGCGGTAGATGCCACGAATATCACCATCCCGACCACGCATGAATTCGTTCGTGGCGATGGCAACGGTCTCGATGCCCGCGGCATCCCGTACAAGCTGCGCATCATTCTGCTGACCTGCGGTGTGCTCCAACTGCGTCGCGCGGCGACGGACGTTGTGCCACACCACATCCTCCACACGGTTGCCCTCGGTGGGAAACCGGTGGGAGGAGAGGGTGAAGCTCAGCTGCACCGGCATGTAGGCGCGCTCTTGTGTTGCGTTGAGTTCCGACAGGCCATGCGTTGCCATGTACCGCCAACGCCGGCTCTGTGCCACAACGGCAGGCACCACCGACTCCATCACTGCGTCGCGGATCTCCTTGCATGTGCGCCGGATATCCTCCGCCTGCATCGACGACTCCATGCACCTCCCCGCTGGCACGCCAAGAAAATAAATGATGGTGGGGTGGCCCGGCTCACCGTGGAAGACCCGCACACGCTCCCCCGGCGAGAAGGGCGTGGAGGGGTCCACCTCATCCCGCTTCAGCTTGTAGTAGCCGAGCTCCACCGCGCGACTCAGGGCGGCGGCGGTGCAGCCATCACTCCCACCACCGCAGGTATCATGTACCACAACCAAATCAAAGGCACGGCCGCTGGGCTCGCGGAGGAGCGTGTGAAGGGGAGCACGAAGAAGCGACGTGGATTCACGGCACATCAACGTAGGTTCCTCCGCCTCTTGCGCGTGTAGGCGGTCAAAGAGGCCGCAACGTAGGCGGCCAAACTCAGGGTCCTCCTCTCGAGATGCATCACCATCATCATCTGGTGTGGTGCGGGGTCGAGGCGCGACGCGTACCGGGGTGGCTGCCTGCACTTTTCGTCCATCCATCACGAGCCATGAGTTGGGATTGAGGCGTGGGGAGCTGATGGCGTGGTAGCTCATCTCCAACGGACCACGGCGGCATTCGTGGCCGAGCCCATCGTCCTCCTCCAGCGCCGCATCATCACCCCCAATCGCGTGGAGCAGCACCTCCGCCTCTCGGTGCGCGGTGGAGGCGAGGAGCCTGCTCTCCGTGATGGCGTGGGGCAGTGACGCACTACACAAGCCCATCATGTGGTGCAGCTGGAGGGGCTGAAAGGCAGCACGTCGCCGCCCACGTCGGGACCAGCCTTCGTTGCTCTGGCCGAGATGTATTTGCAATGCTTGATTGTGAAAAACGGTGGTGGCGTTGGTGTAACGACGTACGAAGAAGGGGTTGTACTCAACCCACTGTGGGGAGGCGGGGGTGGCAGAGGCCTCCTCCTGCGCCACCAAGGATGGAGGCTCGTCGCGGTTGTTGTTGTTGGCGGTGTGGCCCTGCAGCGTATCTGCGATGGGCACCTCTGCGACGGAGAAGATCATGAGCGGGAACTCCCCGCTCGCCATCGCCTGACGCAGACGATGATCAAAGATGGAGATGGCCTGGTGTGGTGGGCTATCCATCACCAGCTGGTGTTCGTGCGAGAGCGATGGTGCCCCGGCAGATGCGGGGAGGACGCTGCTACCAAGCCACACATCGCCAATGAAGGTGGCCCAACGCTCCATCGTGCTGCTGCCAAGATGGGGATTGAGGAGGGCCAAGGGCACCGCAAGGTGGCTGCCCAAGACGGCGGAGAACACGATCCGATCCACCACGGTGAGGTTGTGGTTCTGCGCACATTGCGAGAGGTTCTGCGCGCTCAGCATCTCCACCACCCCATTGTAGGCGTGGAGGCCCTCATCGAAGCCGTTGTCTGTGCCAAAGGCCCACGGACTGCGGCGACGTGGCTGGGCGGAGCGGTCGGTGCGATAGGTGAGGCTACCTTCGAAGCTGCTGAAGGTGCGTGTCCAGAGGAGCGGGCTGCTTGCGCGGTGCGTTTGGAGCGGGGGCACGAGAGGATCAACGGATGCACGCG
The DNA here is from genome assembly GCA_030849065.1 of Jaenimonas drosophilae. Lineage (NCBI taxonomy): Eukaryota > Euglenozoa > Kinetoplastea > Trypanosomatida > Trypanosomatidae > Jaenimonas > Jaenimonas drosophilae. Next base: position 47,689 of record JASAON010001542.1, read on the forward strand.
GGCTGCCGTTGCTTGGCCCCATGGCGCTCGTACGCAACGCCGCCGCGGAGCTGTTGGTGGCATCGAGTGGGAGAGAGGCTGAGAAGATGCCTTTGCGTGCCTCATCCACGACGGTGTCTGGGAGGTGCAGGGCCTCGGGGCTCCACCAGCTCACTGCCTCCGAGCCGCTTTCGGCGGTGTTGGCGGAGGACGACGACGGCCGGCGATCGTGAAACGGATCCTGTGCCGGACCTGCGGCCATCGCCGCCGCGCCGACCCACGCGCAGCTCGATGAGAAGCTAACAGCGCTGATTCCATCCATCATCTTCACCCCACTCTGGCCTCGCTGCGTGGAGGTGGCCTGAAGTGGCACGCTGAGGCCGTCAATGAAGGCGAGGGAGGAGAGTGCCGTCGTCCACCCTGGGGCACCACCGAGGCAGAGGGCGATGCGGGGCATTTCAGAGGGGTTCCCGCCGAGGAGGGCGGCGAGTGTTTGGCTGCACAGCTCGCGACGGCGGCTCATGGTGTTGGCCTCATAGCGTGCCCAGCTCTCCTCCATGGGCGGCGGTGATGTCATGGGCTGCGTGGGGGCGGCAGCGCGAAGGAATACCCCTCACGGGGGCACACTTGGTGGGTGAAAGCTACCAAAGATGAAGAGGCACAGAAAGTGAAGAGTTCAGGCGTGCGTCAGAGTACGGGACTATGTTGGTGCATCAAGGAAACCTAATCGAGTGTCAGGTGTTGGTTTCGCTCAAGGCCACCTACACCGTCATCCAACCCCCTCCAAATACACACCCAAACAAGAAGTGTGTAGGGTGATGTGGGAGATCTGGAAGGCGGCACGTGGTTGCGGCTATACATCAGCTGCATGTACCTCATCTCTCCGTCTGTACGTGGCACTGGCACATACACACACACACACACACGTGCTCCACATCACCAGCAACATGCTTGCGATCACCTCACACACGAAGTACAGCTAGCAAATCCTGCAACGTAACAATGCCATCGGCATCCATATCGCACTCGCCAAGCGCCGCCTGCAGTGCCACGGGGTGCATGGAGGCCAGCTCAATCATGCCAAGATCCCCGGCGAGAACCTGCTCCTCATCCATGAGGTAGCTGAGCGTATCACTGATATCCGCCACCGACAGCACGCCATCGCCATCACTATCCAAGATTCGGAACACCTCGGCGAGCTCCGCATCTTTTCGATCTAGACGCTCCTCCTCCTCACTCAGCCGCTGCTGCAGCAGGTAAATGAAAAGTGGGAAGGAGAGGCCACGTGGATGGGAGGACTGGGCTGACGCGGTCGGGGAGGGCAGGGGCGGGTTGCTGTGGAGATCCACATCTTGCTCGGGGTGCAGCTGCAGCATCACCCCACCACTTCCTGTACCAACAATGGAGCTACTTGGACGTGGTGTTGTTGGGCCAGGGGCCTTGTGCTTGGCGGCACGCTTGGTTGGTGGAGGAACGGGCGGTGGATTTGCCTCCGCAGCCAGCTTCATCGCCTCTGCCGCCTCCTTGCGACGCAGCAGCTCCATCTCCGCGGGAGGCGCTGACATCGTCTGGATGAGGTCCGCGATCTCCAGGCCCGACTTCACGATACCCAGTCCAAGATAAAGCGCCTGCAACCCAGCCACCCCAATTGCTTCATCCTCAATCACCGCAATGGTAGAGTGACGTGAGTCGGTCTTCTTCTCACCCCCCGCCGCACCTGCAGGACCTCCACGTCCACCGCGGTACGAGGCAGATAAGGAAGCATAGGTGCCACCCAACCCGCCCGTCCTTCCCTCTGATGCCCCACTCATCTCCTCCGCGAAGGATGAGTTCTCCTCTAAGCCACCCACATTCGCCGGGGCATCCAACGCACGATAGCGATCAAAGATCTCCTTCGCCGCCATCACCAGCTCCAAGGAGAGGTAGTAGCGCTGTGCGAGGTGGGCATAGTACTGCATCTCTTCGGGGGAGAGGGTGCCGGCGAAGGGGAGGCCACTCCCTGCGCTCCGAGTGCTCCACATCGTCCCTGATGGGTTGGCCGCGGGCTCCTTTCCATGCGTACGCTTCGACATGATTCACGTACTTGGATACCTACTCTACAAATACACACACAAGGAACGAGATGATCAGTGAAGAGATGCACAACATCATGAAGGTACTAGACACGAAGATACACCGTGAGCCAAGACACACCCCACCACCTACTATCCAAGTCTTTCACACTCCACTCTGCTCCAGTTATCTTTAGCGTCCAACCACAAACAGATACGGCAATCATTACGAGGTAGAAACAACCTCTTCGAATGCACACCGATGCTTTTCCCCCCTTGACGTCATTCGTATGTGTTGCCGTGCCGCGCTGAGAGGGTGCCACAGAGACACCAGCCACGGGCACACACACACAACCCGCATCCCGCTGTTGTACGCACATGGTAAGGATCGGGAGAGGAGTGACCTGATCAAGGAGGAGGCCGCACAAGATACTCCACAAATAGAGAAATCAATCATCATCCTCAAGCAAAAAGAAAACACATAAACAATAACAAACACTGCCTCCACATGATGTCTCCTCGTACATGAAGGCCGGAGTGATGAAGCTGGAACGGATCCATCCACTACCTATGGGACTGCTGCAGGCCGTCCACTGTACGAGGTGCATGGGAGGAATAACTACCTCACTAATGCAGTCCCTTCACCCACTGCCCCTTCTCCTCAATCAAGGCAGGCACCACTGCTGGATCGCTTAGCGTGCTGGTGTCACCCAAATCCTCCACAGTGCCAG
>JASAON010001543.1:0-50458 GCA_030849065.1 Jaenimonas drosophilae
AGCCACGACGCACAGCACGAGCAGCAGCAGCAGCCCGCGGATAAGGGCTTTGGCGTGGGCAGGCATCTTGGTATGAGAGGGTATACGAAAAGAAGTGGTTGATAGGAGCAAGAGGGAGGGCTCTGGTCTGGTGGAAAATAAAATAGAGGACGTACAAAGAGAAGATGAGGCTGATGTGTGCAGTACAGTGTACATTGATCGCGGAGTACATTCGCGTAGCGCAGAATATATGTGTCATGAGGTAGCTTGGTTGGGGTCTCTTAGTGATATCCATTGTGGCGTGGACGCACAGGCATTGGAGAGTGGTGTATGGCTGGATGAATGTTGCGCGGGCTGGTGTCATCAGCGAGTAAGTTGCAGAAACTAGGCCGCAATGTACTGTCCGCTGGTGGGACACTTTTCGAACCAAAATGGTTGCCAACGGTTGAGGTTGTCCTCCGCAAGGGTTTCATCTGAGGAGTAGAGTGATAGGACCTCCTCTCGCCAGTCATCACGTTGCCAATCCAGCCGCACGCGTTGGCCCTTAACGGGAATGGTGTCCTTGGCCTCCTGCTCTCCCTCCTCCATCTTGATGGACACGGTGGAATCCATTGTGTGTGGCACCACAACCTCGTTCTCATTCTTCTGTGGGAGCGCCTCAATCACCGTAGCTAGTGCGTAGACATCTGTCATCCACAGTCGTACCTTCTGTCCCGGCGTGAGTTGACGTGCACCGATTCGGTCAAAAGGATAGACAGGCTTGGCGGTGAGAGGAAGAGCGGTTGGTAGACCGTCCGCATAGCGTGTTCCGAGGGCATCACCGAGGTACTGCCTCAGAAAGCGGCGAACGCCAGCTTCGTACACGTTGTTAGGATCGCTCGCTGAGAGACGGCCGACGCGAAAGTCATGGGGAACCATGAGGTCCCACTCGCGGCCGGGCTGTGGCGTTGGCACCGGTACCTCTTCATTGGCGGCGCCATCCAGAAGCTCGGTCTTGACTGGTGTGGGAAAAGCAGCCGGTTGGTGATGTGGGTCAGCAACAGCCACGACGAAGGAGCCACCAATAACTACCTGCTGCACGTGATAGCGATCCAGCACCTCCAACACGGAGGGAGTGGAGCGCTGGGCACTCGCGTTGGTGCCGTTGGATGCTCGCAAGTGTTGGCCCCATCCGTAGGCCAACCCATCGTTGGTGATGGCGAAGCACTGATTGCCTCGGCCCGCGGCAATGGCGCGGATCGGGGCCGAGCTGGGAATGGGGATGATGATGGGAACAAGTTGCCCGTCTGAGTTGCTCAGCCGGCCAAAGAAGTACACGACGGAGCCAACCGCTGGGCTATCTCGAAGCACAAGAGTGTGGTCATCACCAGCGGCCAGGGCAATGAGCTGCTCTGGCTGCTTTCGTGGAGGAAACTCGACACGTGTGGGCTCGAGCTTCACCTCCACGTTGCCGTGACCCAGTTTACCAAAGTAGGCTTCTCCGCATGTGTAGACCTCTGTCTCACTGCGGCACGCAAGGTGGGCTTTCCCCACAGCCACCTCCACAACGGTGATGCGACGCTGCACAAACCACCTCACCGGCATTGGGGTGGAAACACACTCGAACACATTCTTGAGAGTGTCAATATTCAGCCGCTCACCAGTGTCGTTGTGGCCGAGATGGCCGCTCTCGGCGTTTCCCCAGCTGAACAAGACGCCTTTGCGGTCCAGCGCAAAAGAGGAGTTGTGGTTGGCGTGGACGGACGCAATATGGGCCAATGTGGGTATGGGTCGAAACTTGTGGATCGCCATCTCTGCTGCCGCCGCACGGCTCACTGTGGCGCCGGGAAGAAAGGACGGGCCAAGGCCGAGTTGGCCTTGGGTGTTCTCGCCGCTTGCGTAAACACAGCCGCTCGAGGTGCTGATGAGGCTGTGTCGTGCACCACAAGCGATGCTTGCAACCTCCGATCCATCCCCGCCGAAGTCTTGCGCCTGCAGATCAATGAAGGTGTTGGTGTACGTTGCCACACGAGAGCCCAGTTGGCCTTGGTGATTGCTGCCCATGCCGTACAGCGTCCGCGCTCCTGTTGTCGGGTGCTTGAGCACCGCAATGAGGTGCTTCAACCCGCAGGCCACCTGCTCTACATGCAGTGGTGCATCAGCGGCGATGGAGCTCAACGCCTGATCCAACAGCTCGGATGTAGGAGCGGCGGCGGCGAAGACGGCACGTGCGGCACCGCCAGGGGAGTTGGTGGGGGTGTACGGTCCCGGGGGCACATGCATTGGGTAGCGCAGCGGTGGCCGGTCTTCGCTGTCTGTCAGCTGCGGCACAGGAAAGTTGTAGCTACCCCAAAAGAACATGGTCGTAGCTTTTGCGTGTGTGTGTGTGTGTATGTGGAGTAAAGGGGGTTTGTGTAGTAGGATTGCGAGGGTTCGCGCAGATCTATGATGTGCCCGCTTCTGCTCTATGACAAGTGAATCACTATGTGGTTGGCAAGAGAGCATCAAGCAGTAAAGGGGAAGAAAAAAGATGGCGATGGTCGCTGGAATCAGAGGAAGGTGTGTACCTACGCACATTAGGTATGAAAAGCATCACACCAAAGAACAGGTTTAGGGGAGACGAACAACGACTTGAGACAATCACCTGTCTCGTGAAATACTGGTGCCACTTCAGAGCTCTTGGTAGAAGAGGGTCACATACACCCCTCACATGATGTTAGCCATGGATGTGCCCGTACATCCACCACACTCCTGGTTGATGGGCTTAAGGCAGCCGAAGGCACGCTTGTAGGTGTCTTCCAGCACCCGCGTCGCCAACGCCTCATCTCCGTCAAGCGCCTCCACGACCATCTCCAACGCACTCACTAAGCTTCGTTGTGCATCGGTCGAGAGCCACACTTCCGGCTGCGCCATTGACTCACGCAGACCCCCTACACAATGCTCCGCGTCCGTCTCCAAAAGAGCACGTCCCTCCGTGAGTAGGTAGGGGAGCGTTCTGCCTCGGAAGTCCTTCACCCGACCGCTCGTCGAGGCGTTGATGCTGAAGAAGATGCGCTCGGCAATTTTGATCGGCTCGCGTGGCTCCTCTGTCCGGCCAGCTGCGGCAGACGCGGAGCGTTTTTTCGGGCGTAGTCGCAGAAGTGAGTGGGCAATCTCATAGGAGCCCGTGAAGGCGTGGAGGATGATGGTGGGCGGCACCCACTCCGCGGGCAACGACTGAAGCATCTCCACCAACCTGCCGTAGTGACGAACACAGTGCACCGATACGGGACGGCTGTACGTCGCCGCCAGCCGCAGTTGACGATGGAACGCGTCCACCTGAACCTCTTCCGAGGGACCACGAAGCTTATCCAGGCCAATTTCACCAACCATGGCGTGTGGATAACGACGCAGATGCTGCTCCAGCTCCACCAGCCACCAAGGCTTCTCCTCGATTGCCGCGATGGCTGCGGTGTGTTTGTGCTCCCCCTCTTCCTCCACGGCGGGCACCCACCACGGATGCAGGCCAAAGCCCACAACCAACTCGGGTGCCGCACTGACCGCAGCAGATGCCAGTGCTGCCAGTGCCTGCCAATCCCGTGTTGGGTGTGTACCACACACAACTAGTCGATGTGGTGTTGCCTTCTCACCATCTGGTGTGGTTGAGCTTTCTCTCTCTGGATCAAGTGATATGTGGCAGTGGCAGTCGGAGAGTTGCGAAACGATCATCCTCGTTGAGGAGGTGGCCACGGAGAACATGGAGTGGGTAGTCCTACTGGGGAGAAGCCCAACACCAATGCAAGCTTTACTCAGCACTGTCCCTCTCTTCTTCTTGAATGTATGTGTGTGTGTGTGTGTGGTGCGTACCGGTCTTGGTGTGTGGATGATGGAGTGTGAAGAGTAATGGCATCGGTCAACGACTTCACACAATGCCTTCCCTCCTCTTGTTGCCCGTTGCACTTCTCTCCCAACAAACAGGTTGGTCAATGAAGCTCCTCTCGGTGTGTGTGTGTGTGTGCTGCTGACACCGCTGATGAGGCAGACTGGACTTGAGCAGACAAAGAAGCGAGCAGCGGAAACGTGGTGGTCGCTGACCTTCTCATCACCACTGTTGCAGCTCACAGTTGATCCAATCAATCTCCACTGCAATTGCTGAAGTTGTTGTTGTTGTTTGACCTCCATGTCGCAATGCGTATGCCTTCTCTACGCGGAGAGAGAGAGCTTCCTCCATTCACCACAACTTCTCCTCATGCGTTGAATGTAACTGTGTTCGTCTAGCTCCTGCAGCGCTTTTGCCCAGGGCTGCGTGGTGCCGCCGCCACCTGCGCCGCACCACCCGTCTTTGCCTTCTTGTGCACCGGTGCGTGATGAACGACGGCGCTGTTGCTGTTGCTGCCACACGGCGCGTTGCTGCGGCTTCCCTGTGGGGGAAAGATGCTCAGTGATTGGCTGTTGCTGTGCTCCCCGACACCAAGTCCACCGCCGAGCATCATCCCGCTGTGGGAGGTTGGCATGGAGAGGTGTGAATTGCCGTGGTCGCCGTCGGGGAGGGCCGAGACGAAGGGATTGGCTGGAGCTCCTGCCACACCCCCAATGGAGTAGAACTCCTGCGCGGTGGGGAGCTGATCCATCTCATCTGGCACAAATTGACGCTGGATCTCTGCTTGGAGCTCCTTGTACTTGCCGCCCTTCATCTCACGTGCATCCTCCAGACGCTCCTCCAGCTCCGCCACCAGCTCCGCCGCGATGGTGCCGGCCGGGAAGCTGGCCACCTCCTTCAGGGTAGCCACCAAACGTTCCTCGGCCCCATCAAAGTCGGCCTCCTTCATGTAGCAGTCTGCCATGCCGTAGAGGGTGGCAATGATGCGCCCGGGAGGAACCGTGGCAGAGGTGCTGTTTGTGCGCTCCTGCAGCTCGCGGTAAATAAACAGCTCCGCCTCGTACTCCGTCAATGCTGCGTTGAAGTCCTCCTTCTCCACGCTGAGTTGTGCCAGAGCGTCGTGGGTCTCCGCCAGGGCCATCTCAGTGGCAACGTCAGCCACCTCACCCTTGGTCTCCGCCTCCGCCTCCTTGCGCTGGAAGCACACACGCGCCACCTCCAGGTTAATGAAGCAGGTCTCCATCGCTTCCTCATCACGTGGCTTCAGGGCATCCTCCACGGAGCTCTGCCCCTGAAGCACACGCAGCAAAGAGAGGCCGTAGTCAAGGTAGTAGATGCCGCATGTGGGAGAGGCTGTGCCATACTTGTCGGCGAAGTAGCGCACCACACGGTACTGATGATCCAGTGCATCATTAAAGCGGCCCTCGTTGTAGGCGGTGAGGCCATCACGGCGCACCACCTCCGCCGCCTCGTCGCTGTCGAAGTGGAAGTCGAGGTCGCTGTCTTCCTCCTCACTCTGGCTGGAGCTCGACGCCTGCGAGGACTCTCTGCTCATGATGAGGTGTGTTGTTGCTTGTTTGTTGTTGTTGTTGTTTCTGTATAGATGAGTGAGTGCGGTTTATTTGGTTGTTTTGTTGTGGGTGGGTGTTGTGTTTCAAAGGTTTTAAAAAGACAGTATTCTATGCCCTGATCAAGTCCACCAGACTCAACAGTGAAGATGGAGAAGTACGAGAGAGGTTGAAATATGCTCGATATACTGAGAAGAGAGAGGAGATGTGAAGAGAGAAGGAAGGAGTACTAGCGAGGAGGACAAGACGCAAACCTGTGTGCTTCATGAGCTCACGAAATCGTGAAAACACACTAAAGTTTTTTTTCTTTTTTTCTTGCTGAATGAGGAGGCAAATGAACGCGGAAGATCATCAACAGGGAGGGGCAAATAAATAGAAAAGAGGCAATCGCTGGATCAGCGAAGCACGCAGAGATACAGCGGCGGCCGCTACTCGATGCAGCTCCCACAGCGGTAGGTTGAGACGCACAGACCCACGCTGTCTAGGTATGTATTGACTTGTGGCTGTGGCGAAGTTGGAAAGGTGCTTTTTTCCTGCGTTTTCTATGTTGTTTTCAGTGGTGTTTGGGGTGGGGGAGTACAGAAGAGTAGGGCAGGTACTCCCCTTCTCCTATGTTGTTGTTGTTGGCCATCTCTGCACGTCAATCCTCCGACGCACAGGTGCCACGGCACGAGCTGCAAGAATAAGAGGTGTGCTGGTGTCGATCAACGTTCACCGCACAAAAAGCCACATAGCAACTCTTGTTATGTTCCTCTTCAGGCGGACGAAAGGGAGGGGGGGGGATGAGAGAGATGAGGAGGAGCAGCCTCCAAACAAAGAGAGTGGTGAAGCAAAGGAGGAGCGGGTTGTGCGGAGAAGCTTGAGGAACGCATCTCTCCACGGCGCAACGCCGACAGCGTTCCACAAAAAACGCCACACACAACAATGAAAAATAGAGAGAAGGGGGTCTGACAGAGGAGGTCGAATGTGTACCGGGGCGTCATCCATAACGAACGACGAGCACACACCCAACCAGCATCCTGCCATGTTTCTTTGATCAGCAGCTGACTCTCACACAAACATACCATGTCTGTGTTGATGAATCAGCAACCTCATCTCTCCATTCCTGTTCTTTGCCGTTGAAAAGGGGGGAAGTTGCCACTAACATTAACATGAAGTAGTATGGAGTACCGATGCACTCAAAATGGTAAAAACAAGGGTGCTACGCGATCTACTCCCCATCCTCCCATCCCTCTTCCTCCTCCTCCCCAACTTTGTGTTTCATCAACAAGACGTTGTAAGGTGAGGTGGACGAGGTCCACACACACACACGTAACAAGAAAACAAATCGAGCGTACCTGAAGAAGATAAAATACCGAATGCCGCGTTGTTGTTGTTGTTGTTGTTTTGTAGTAAATGTGTGAGTAGCGTGGAAGCGGGGAGGTCGTGTACGTCATCTCTCGTATCCACATCGTCCATCCAATACATGCATCAATTTACTACCCTAACAAAAAAAAAACGCTACGTGCCCCAACGCACTTCTTCTTCTTGCTGCGTGCGAGATCGGAGCACGCACACACAAAACAAAAAAAGAAGTGTGGTTCGGTGGCATTAATCGCTGGCGGGCACCGTTGGTCGATACACATCATGCTCTCCCCCCCCCTACACGCCTGCAGGCAACTACCCAAGGTGGTAGCAACACACCGCGCGCGTATACAAGAAGGCACAGGCACACGCCATCCAACTTCAGAAAGTACGCGCCGCTTGTGGCAGAGAGACTCTCCGCCGGCAGCTTGGCTCATGTCAAGGAGGTTCCAACAGGGCTCCTCCATCTTTTGCAGAGCACGCAGTCATTCACATACACTCGCAACACGCCAAGTAGAGCACTTCATGCAAGCAACACATCACATGATATGTTGCAGGCACACGCACACACCACTTTCGCTTCACAATCAGTACTGCTTGAAGATGGGCTGGATGGCGTACTTCACCGGCGACTTCTTCCCACCCGCGCCGCGGCTACTCTCCCGGATGTGCGCCTTCATCTCCGCCATCACCTTTTCATAGCCTCCGTAGCTCACCAGCTCCTGCGATGGGCGTGCCGTGGCGAGGCAGTAGTCGTGCAACGCGAGCATGCACGCCTCCCCAACCATCGCACTTTGGCGCAGGATGCTCGGGAAGGTGATGCACGCAAGGGTGGGCCCGCTCTTACCCTCACGTCGCCGTGGAACGAAGGTGGAGGCCTTGCGCTCCGATGAGCCCTCCTTCTCCATCGACGTCGTGGCAGGCGCGGTTGACTGCCGCACGGAGATGGGCAGGCGCATGCGATCCTTCAGTTTTGTTGGAATAACCTCGCTGCGGTGCTTCTTCAGAGACTCCACCTTGCGACCAGATTGGCTGCTCGGTGCCTTGCCCGCACTGGGATAGCGCGACCTCACCTCGGGAGCGCTGCTGCTGTTGTTGTTGTTGTTGCTCACAACAACACTCCCCCGCGCTCCTCCAGCCGCTGCCTTGCCTCCCTTCTTTGCCTCTGCCCCAGCCTTGCCTCCTGCCGCTCCCGCAGCGTCTTCGCCACCCCGAACGACGGAATCACCCGAGTTAATGGCCTCAATGGTGTCGGCGTAGAGACGTCGATCTGTGAAGTGGGTGAGCTCCACGGTGTAGCTATGCACCAGCCCACACCCGAAGAGAACCCGGGAGGTGCCATCTTTGCTCGTCATGTGCCCCCTGCCAAAGCGGCAGAGGCTGAAGGCGAAGAGCTTCCGTGAGTGGAGCTCCACCAACTTGGTGTAGCCCATGTTGAAGGGCTGCACCGTATTGGGGAGGTAGTTGCCAAAGATGAAGCCGCTGGACTGGGAGGCGTGGGAGTGAAAGTCCAGATACATGATAAAGCGCTCACGGAAAGTGCGCTGAAGATGATCAAAGACGTTCTTCAGGGCGAGAACTGTTGGTTGTGTCGTTGGCTCCGGGTCGTTGTAGCAGCGGTTCAGGTTGATGCCGTACTGATCCATGCGTGAGTGGCCGCGGCTCACCCCGTCGGGGTTGATCATGGGGATGATGAAGAAGAGGAAGTGCTCGCGCAGCGCAATCGCACGTGGGTGGCTCGACAAAAGAAAGGTGATGATGCCATGGAGGGCGTGGGAGGCGGTGATCTCACCAGGATGCACCCGGCCGCTGATGAGCACGACCTTCTTGCCACTGGCGAAGTTCGAGTAGGGCCGCTCCACCATCGCCTTGGAGACAACACTGGCGAGAAGAGGGCTCGCCGGTGCGGCCCCGCCCGCCCCACGCGCCTTCAGCGAGGCCTTGCTGAAGGCGCTTCCCCCAACAATTTTCCTCCCGAGCTGCGGGGAGGTGGTGGACTGTGTGGGGCTGGTGAGAACGAGGAGGTGGAGCTTGCGGCCATCAGGGCTCCGGCAGAGCACGCGCTCCTCGAAGCGGATGTTGGCCGCCCCCGTCTTCACGAGCATGTGCCACTGGCTAATGTGGCAGAGGAGATCGGCGTAGGTGTAGGGCGGGCAGAAGGCCACCTGAATGGTGTCGGTGGAGCTGCGCGGAATGATGGAGAACTGCAGCTCCGCCGCATCCTCCGATGGGGTGAGACGAAATTGGCACTGCTCCACCGCCGTCCAGTGCGCCACACTCGCGCCATCCCGCCACACGGGGCACATCCCGTTCTGCTTGTAGAGCTTCGCGTGTGGGGCGGCGTTGAGGAGGCGGAAGTGCAGAATGCGGCCCTCCTTCGCACCAACCACCGCAAAACGGAACCAAATGCGCTTGTCGCTGCCAAGATCTGGATCGAGCCAGAGATAGTAGTTGCCACTCTCCGCCGCCCGCTCCACGCGCTGAAGGTTGCCGCCCTCCATGTCGGAGCTGAAGGTGATGCCGTCAAAGGTGGAGAAGGAGCGTTGATGTGCTGGGGCGGCGGGGCAGAGCACCAGACGCACCTGCCGCTCCCACACCTCGAGGAAGGATTCAAAGGTGCCCCACTGCGGGTACGACTTTAGGATGAGCTCCGCCGTGAAGAGGATCGGGTGAGTCTTGGGAGGGATGCAGCCGAGTACTTCGTCGTCGGGTGTGGGGGCCGCCCCACGTCGCCCGGCCTTCGCACAGCACAACAAGATGGTTCCAAGGACGTACTCCTGCTCGGATACCCACCGCATCGCCTCCGCCTGGGTGAGGAACAGTGCGCCGTGACGGCTCGCCTCGCTGGAGGGCGGGTGGCGGAGTGCGTAGGGCCGTCGTACCTCATCTTTATCCTGCGATTGTTCCTGATCCTGTTGTTGTTGCTGTTGTTGTTGTTGTTGCTGCGCAGAGATGAGTGGGCTCGGGATGACGGCCGAACTGCTCCACAAGGAGGGAACCCCCTTTGCCCGATCGCGCTTCAGTTGTGGGTGGGTGTAGCCCATGAGGCGGAGATAGTCCAGGCACTTGGCGAGCACCCGATCATCCACCACCCACACCTTGCGTTGGCGGTCGAGGATGAAGGCGTCGTAAAGGCTCAGACCCCGGATGGCCTGTGCTCGTCCCTCATCCTGCTCCTGCTGGCTGCGGCGGCTGGATTGTGCGAGAGCCAGACGAGGAACGCCTGGGGTGCCCGCTGTCGTACCGCTCGCGCTTGTTGGTCGGTGTGTTGGTCGGAGCTCCTCCTCATGCAATGGTGCCTTTGTGTGGGCGTTGTGAATGAGGTGTGCCACCTCACTCGTATCGCCCAGCCTCCGTGTGGCATCCATGCAGCGCTGCATCCGCAGTGCCTCAGCGGCCTCCCCGCGTGGGGAGCCCAACATGCTCGTCTCGCAGCGCAGGTTCGAGATGGAGCCTGCGGCCATGGAGGTGGATAGGATAACTGAGCGCTGGGTCGGCAGCGCACTTCGGTGTGGCGAGCGGGGGCTGTCGCTGAAGCTGCTGTTGAGGCTGCCGCTATCCTTGTCGGAGAGCACCTCACGGGCCTGGAACTCCGTCAGACCAGAGCAAAAGGCAGGAGCAGGACTGACGTCGGGCTGCTCCACATCCCCTTGCTGCTGTTGTGGTTGTTGCTGTTGTTGTTGTGCCAACATTGCCGCCGTGAGGGCCTGGCCCGTCAGCTGATGCATGCTGCTGTGAGGCCGTGGACGTGGAGAGACGCTCTCAATGGGCCGCAGACTTGCGTAGCGCGCCACAACACCATCCTCGTGCGGCCCGCGGCTGCCATCAGCGCGCGCGGGGATCACGGGCGGCGTGCGCGGGCGGCTCGACGGGGTGGCGGCGGGTGGGCGAGGTGGCGGGGAGGTGGAGATCTGGCGATCCTCCATCGTGGTGGTGCTCGTGGCTGCCGTGACGTTGGTGTTGGTGTTGGAGCGTGGGCGGTTGATGGAAATGGTCTGTGGGGTGTGCGCGACAGGGGGGCTGACGTTGTGGGAGTAGATGGTGGAGGAGGTGCGTCGCTGAAGCGGCGCGCTCAACGGGCGTGCCGTCATTGGCTCAGATGGGGGTGATTTTGTCCCAACGTCTGCGGGGAAAAAGTTGTTGTTGTTGTTTAGATGTGGTTGTGCTTGATCTGCTCCCGCTGCGCGTCGTGGCTTTGGCGCTGCAGCCGCGGCAGGCGATGTTCCCCCGACAACCGCCGAGGATGGCCGCTTCCCACGTTTTCCCGTCGATGCCTTGGCAGATTTGCTGCTCTTGTTGTGGCTCGGCTTGGCGGAGCTTGTCTTGGGCTTCGGCATGGATGTGGTCGGGGATGTTGGTGCCTCGGGTGTACGTGCGTGTGTGCGGGTTGTGCGAATCGTCGTCGTGCTGCTGTCGGAGGTGTGTTGGCAGTGGGGAGAGACCTTGACGGAGCTCCTCCACGGTTGCTATACTAGGCAAAGAAAACAAGCAAAGCAGAAGAAGATGCAGAAGAGTGGGACAACAAGATGTGTGGGGGACGACTCTGGAAGGTGCACCAACGACATGTGTGTTTGGGGGGTAGGACGCGTCGGTGTGAGGCCAACAAAACGCAAGATTCATGAAAAATGGAGAGGGAGGACCTTGCCCGCGTTGCTTCCAACCACATTACGATCATCATAATCGGGCTCATTTCGCACTCGCGCACACCCTTCCACGTGGTCGATGCAGCGTATGTTCGCGCACATGCACTCCTCACCAGAAGATGAGGCACAGGAAGAGGCAGACCCCCACCACCACACCGAGAATCACCGCATCCTTCCGCCGCTTGGCATCGATGCGTCGCAACACCTGCTGGATGGCAGGCACGCGCTCCGCAATCTGAAGGAGTTGATCCCCCATGTTGGCAAAACGGTCCTTCTGCGCCGACATGCGGCCGTGTGCGTCGTCGGCTTGATCCAAGATGCGGTGGGCCCTGGCGTTGGCGTGATGAAGAGAGTTCTGCTCCTTCATGAGCAGGCGCATCCCCGCCGACTCCTCGTACATCTTCAGATCCTTGCTGATACTGGGCAGCAGCTGAAGACGTTCGCGGCAGCGGCGAAAGTGCTCCTCCGTTCGGTGGAGGCTCTTGGCCGCCTCCGCCGCCACGCCCTGCATCCGCTCGGTGTATTTGGTGCTCGGTGAGAGAGGACTTTCATCCCGGCAGAGCTCCAACATGGAGCGCACCAGCTGATCCAGTCGCTCGAGGCCGTTGCGAATATCATCTTTTGCCGCGTGAAACTGCGCCTCCACACTCGCCAACGAACGTCGTTGTCCATGTGAGCGCTCACGTGGCTCGCGGTGCAGCGCATCATCCTCCTCCTCAACGAAGACGTGTGTTTGGTTGTTGCGGTCCTGCGAGGAGCAGGATGGCGAGTCGGCGGTGACGGCGGATTCATCAAAGTTAGCGATCTCCTCGAGGCTCTGGAGCTTCGACTGCAGCCGCAGCTCCAGCTGACGAGCTTCCGTTCGCAAGAACTCCCACGCAGGCTGACGCTCCATCCCAGAATGTGTTGTGTTGTTTGTGTGTGTTGTGCAGTGTGTGTGTGTCGGGAGGGGGGGGTGACGTCCAACAACGGAGGTTGGCGTTGTACGGAGTGAAAGAGGGTGCTACCGCGACTTCACCTCCTCCTTCTTGCTTCTGCTGCAAAAAAAAACAGAGAGAATGAATATGAAGAAGAATGCTGGGCATGTTGTCAGGCCATGAGATATTTGTGCGTGGATGCTAGAATCCGTGCCAACACAGCCGTCGCTGGCTCACACAAAAACAGAATCACGGGTGAAGCACGTGGGAGGACGCGTGAGGCATATATGTCGGGGATATCGTTAATCTGACTTGTGTTCCACACACACACACACGGGTGTGGGTCCATGCATGTACGTCTGTTGGCTGTATGCAAAGAGCCAACACATCATCGTGATGAAGTAGAGGTGTGAAGGTGGGGAGAGCGAGAGAGAGGGGAAGCCCTAACAGCGACGGACTTACGCACATGATGATCGGATCATCTCCTCGCAGAACAAGCGCAGATACGGGCTGATATCGTGCTCCACCGAGCCAATTTGATCGCGCGCGGCCTCGAGAGACACCGCCAAACGCAGTGTTGCCACACTATCCGTCGAGGCATCATAGCCATCCAACTTGGAGAGGTCCGTGAGGGAGGCGATGGCGAGCTCCAGCAAGTCAGCCGCATAGCGCAACGTTAATTCGTCAAAGCTGGCATCGTGAATCACCTCCCACAGTGAAGATGCCAGCTCTGCACGGGCGAGCTCCTCATCGCGGAGCACATCGCTACGTGGAAGGTCAGCCATCATGGTCGTGGGCAGCTCCATACTCTCCTCAGAGGATGCATCATCATCAACATGCACGGCATTCGGCGCTCGTGGTGTTGCCATAGAGTCCTCCCCCAACTCCGCAACGCCACTCATCCACTCTGTTATGGATGCGGTGGCGGCCATCTCCTCGGCAATCTCGCACATGATGGATCGAAGTTGGGCAGAGGTGATGGGCGAGGTGATGGCGAG
The DNA here is from genome assembly GCA_030849065.1 of Jaenimonas drosophilae. Taxonomy (NCBI): domain Eukaryota; phylum Euglenozoa; class Kinetoplastea; order Trypanosomatida; family Trypanosomatidae; genus Jaenimonas; species Jaenimonas drosophilae. The sequence goes on from JASAON010001543.1 coordinate 13,288, forward strand.
CGTCTGCGGGCCACGCTGTGCCACAACATGCTCCACCGCCGCGGTGGCACATTGAAGCATCGCGGGCAGCGATCTCTGAACCACTTGCAAAATGGATAAGAAGTGCTCCACCGCCATACGATTGTGTAGTTGTGAAATGAGCTGAATTGGCTGCTTCTCCGCCTGCGTTGTGTTTGTTCCGCCAGAGAACCCAACACCCTCGTCAAGGTACTCCGCAGAGAAGGGCGATGCCCCGCTTCCTTCTTGTTGTGGCATACGTGCGAGGGCGAGCGTGAGGAGGGCCGATTGCATCCCGCCAGACCACCACGACCGCAGCACCGATGTTGGGCCGCCGCCCCTCGCCTGCACCTCCGCCGTTGACGCCATCATCTCTCGCTCGCGTACAACAAAGTGAACCACACGCAGCACATTCTTCATGGCGAAGAGGTTGAGAACGAGGCTGTTGGCGTAGGCGGAAGTGAAGAAGGCAACGATGGAGGCACGAAAGAGGGCTGACCACGCATCAACCTTTGTTTGCTTGTCGGTGCTCGATCGGATGCGCTGGCGCAGCTCATCGAGCTGCAACATGCGCGCCACACGTAGAGAGAGGCGCTCCTGCTCCAAACGTGCGGAGAGAACACTGCGATCCAGTGCCTGCGGGAGGTATCCTTGGATGGCATTGCATACATCTCCACGGCCCTCAGGACGTGTTGCCGTGTAGGCGTAGCTGCCAACAAGACTGGCCAAGAGGCACTTTCCGGCAATGCCGAAGTCAGCCTCATCAAAGAAGATCTGATCCATCCACGAACAACAAAAAGAAATGTGTGTGTGTGTGTGTGCGTGTGGAGAGAGAGAGAGAGATGAGCTCTGTGGCACCAAGACACAACACAGCTTGACTAGCGTGTGCAAAAACGTGGGAGAAGGGGAGATGATTAGTGGCGTGTAGCATGAAAAAAATGAGCATGCAGTCGTGGCATCTGGATGCCACATCTTCACAGAGGTGCCCCCCACTTGTCTTGCCCATGTATGTGTAGCATAAAAATGTATGTGTAAGCGGAGATGGTGCGTGACATATAATCGCACGCATCCTAACATGGAGATGAAGTAGTTGTGTGTCTGTTGTGTGCGTTGTGTATTGTGGTTGTGGTGGTGGCTATATCCCTACATCGCATCGAGGCCCTTCGATTTGATGTCAGCAATCTGCATGCACATGCCACCGCGCTGGACGCTCTCCGATGGGGCGTCTGAGCGCAGCGGTTTTGCACGCATCACCTCACACGATTCCACTTCAATGGTCAAAATGCCCGTTGTTTCATCCAAGGTGGCTCGATGCCGCCGTTGTACTTCGGGGCCACGATGAATCGTCACCTGCCCACTTCCCTCCGCCAACGGACGGAGAGGATAGGTGGCGATGGCTGACATGTGCTTGCCATCCTGCTCCACCTCCATGCGCACCTCGCAGCCACTCTCCAAACTCACAAGATAATGGTGCCACGGGCAGCGGAGGCAGAGCATCGATTCCATCTCCACGACATCACCCTCCGCCAGAGGTCCTGCGCCATGGTAGCACGGGCTATCAATGCAAAAGAGGCGTTTAGGTTCATTTGGACGTGTTGAGAGTATAACCGAAACATATCTGTAAGGGTCTTCGAGCAGAAAGTGTGCGCGATTGCGTTGTTGGCGCAGTCGTTCATAAGACCAGCCATCGTACTCGTGCTTCATGGTTGTCATGGTGATGATGAAATGATGGTGTTGGATGTGGATGTGGGGGCTTCGAGTACAACAATAAAGCCACAGTGTGGTACTCTACGCACGCATAAGAAAGAAGAAAAAAAAAGGGGGGTGAAGAGAGATGCCATCATTGCGTGTTGGATGATGATGATGTCATCATCACCATCATGGATGTTGCATCGCACAGTACATGAAGTGAAACATAAGAGGTACACGCTCCAAGAAAACACCGACGCAGGACTAGATGGATGGATGAGATCCATCCTGCTGTACGTTGGAGCCACACTCAGATCGCCCACACACCAGCGGTGATCTCAAAACCAAACCTCGCCAACAGCAACTTTCACTCCATGGATAAAGCGTGCGATGTGCGTGCGCAACGTCATTGATGGATGATGTGTGTGAATGGATGGATAGCACGTTGGGCCATTAACGCCGCCTCTTCCTCATGCATCTCCCCCTCTCATCACCTCCACGACGATCGCCTCTCCGCCACACACACACAAACACACAACACATATAAACATGGGCTGTGGTCGCTGAGACAGACGAGGAATGAGCTACACGGAAAGAGGTATTCTTATGAAAAGAGCGGAGGAAGTACAGATGAAGTACAGATGTTGCCTGACATGAAGCCAAGCAAGCGCCGTGGGCAACGAACGAACACCGCCGCCACACACACACACACAACCACATACACAGCACACTGTGTTGTTGTTTACCTAACTCATTCCGCATCACCGTATCTTGTTAAGAATGTGGCAGAAGAGGCTGGCGTGTAGTGCAGTGCGCGGATGGTGTTTGGAGAGGAGTACGTTCATCATCATCATCATCATCATCGCGGCGAACAACAACAAAAGAAAAAAAAAGAAGGAAGGAAGGAAGGAAGGGTGAGTGGCTGGCCGCGACGGCCGCCTTAGTCGTTTCGAAAAAAAAAAAGAAACAGCACAACACAACACATGTGATGAGCACACACACACACAGACACGGTACCTCTCGTTGTGCTACTCTCTCACACACGTACACATACGACACAAGGTGAATGTGCGTGTATCATCTTTTGGTCATGGTTGTTGTTGTGTGTTATTTAGCAAGGGAAAAAAAAGACGCCAGAATATAGGCCTTTGTTGTGGCAGTGTTGTGCCTCATCATCATCATGGAGAGCTTTCACACACACACACACACACACACACACACACACACACACACAAGAGAGAGAGATCCTCTTGATGTGTTCCTTCGTTGGTCGTCTCAATCATGCAAAGCTGCGAGGATCGGCAAAAACGGCGGAGATCAAGGACGGCAGTCGGATAAGAAACATGTGTGGTGGCGATGCACGTCCGTACGCAGCACCACCAAAAGATGGCGGTGCCACGGCTCCATCAAAGATGCACGTTGAATGGCAAAAGAGGGCCAACACCTCCGGCAGACGGAAGGAACCGGCGGTGAGATCGAGGTAGGCGAAGCTCTCTGCGGGAGCATTACTGTTGCACAGAATGTTGGTGGTGGTGGTGGTGGTGCCATCCAACACCTCCTCCTTCTTGCCTGAATCATCATCATCAACGGCAGAAGGAAGGAGGCTTGGATGAAAGGCATCGGCCACGTCGTAGCCCGAGAGGAACGTGTCAGCGCTGAGGTAGCGCCAAAACTCCATCAAGAGACGCGCAGGAGTTGCACCGTACATCTCCACAAAGGAATCAACGTCAGCAACAACAACATCATTATCACCATCATGTTGGTGCTCCTGTGCGGAGGAGGTGATGATGGAGGGAGCGGCATGATCAAATGCATCGCTCCGTGCGTCAGTGGGGCTCGTCAGCGATGTTGGTGTGGTAGATATGGCATCTCCGCCCAACTCACTCATGCTGCCACCACTTAGGCCTTCATCATCCTCCGCCACTTCATCTGCGCTCAGCTTCTTCATCTCCGACGCCTTACGACGAGGTGAAGATGATGATGATGATGATGTAGGTGTTGGTGTATCTGCCATCATCATCAACGTTGCGGAGGACGTGGAGGCATCATCACCAAGCTTCTTCTCATTGGCCTTGGGCACTTCACACCACGCCTTCTTGTGTTGTTGTGGCAATGCGTGGTGCTGCTTCCACTCCCCGAGAAAACGGTGTACGAGGCTGTAGAGTGCCGTGGAGCTGATGCCACCTTCATGCACGCAGTTGGTTCCCCACTGCTTTAACGCAGCCTTGGTGATGATGATGAGCAGCGAGGCCGCACGCTCATCACGACGAAGCCACTCCCGCTGCGCGCAAAGAATGTGGCGCGTACGACGATGATCTCCGCGGCAGCTCGCGCTGACATCACACTGCAGGCCGCTCTCCACGTCCACCATTTTTAGCACAGGAACACGGCAGAGTTCGTGGAGCTCAACCTCCCACGTTGCTGTGTTGTTGTTGTTGTCGCTGGAGGAGAATAAGTTGGTGCGCAGATGCTCCGCCACGCGACGAAGTCGCTGGATGCATCGCTCACGCGGGCTCAACAACTCCGCCACCACATTCATTTCATCATCGTCATCAACATCATCATCAAAGGTGAGAGTCATATCAATATCACTCCCCACAACGGATAGGCCCAGGGCGTAGCTCCCATACACAATCACCTCGGGCGTGTGTTGCACCCACAGCGCACGCACCGCTTCCTCAATTCTCGCAATGAGAAATTGGCGTTGTGCGTGTTCCTCCGCGTTGAGGCCAACATACCTCGCAAAATCCGTCAGCTCCTGCGAGAGACCTTCTTCAGAGCAGAGGTATCCATGGTTGTTGCGTGCATGTTGGCTGCTCCACGGAGGGCTGGGCAACGGTGGTGGAGGTGGTGGAAGTACGTCAGTGTTGCGCCAGGAGGGTGTATGCGTAGCTCCACGACGATCATCACGTGAATGTTGGTGTTGTTGCTGCTGTTGATGATCACGACGCTGATGATTCACGTGCGATGGGGAAGACCTCCTCCACGAGCCCAACGGAGCACCGGCAGATGCACGGCCCTTGTTGTGGTTCAGTGGCGCATGATGGCGCCGCGATGATCGTGTGTGGCGTTGCTCCACTGCGACTGGCTCCTTCGCTGCGCGGTTGGTTGTGCTCCACTGCATCGGCGTGGGGCGATTCGTGTGGCAATGATGGGTGATGAGCGAGGGGGGCTACACACATACACAATGAAAGAAAGAAAGAAAAAAGTAGGAAGTTAGCACGTGCAGCACCTACACACATACACATACATGCATGGCTGCAGTTATGTATTCATGTTGTTGTTGTTGTTGTTGCTGGTGATTGCTCATCCTCCACACGGACACGTACAAACATGCACGCGCATCACCCTTCATCTCTTCCGCACAGAGGCACACAAGCAGATGATGATGATGATGATGATGATGATGATGCTGATGTTCTTGTTGTTGTTGTTGTGCTCCGTGTGCAGATCCAAGCCTTAATCCTTCTTCTTCTCCTCTGCCGCCTTTGCTGTTTCATCACGCGAGAGCATCTCAACATCCCAGTTGCCGTTGCTGAAGACGTCAATGTCCGTGGCGATCTTCATGGCCTTGCGCGCGATGGTCTCCGCCGAGAACCCCTCCAAATCAATCAGAGCACGTGCAGCAGCCTTGGCGTAGGTGCCACCTGAGCCAATGGCAATGATGCCATCCTCTTCGGGCGTAATAACATTGCCCTGGCCATCAATCTCCAACGTTTCCTCCGCGTTGCATACAATCAGGGATGCCTCCAGCCGACGTAGTGCGCGGTCTGTGCGCCAATCCTTGGCGAGCTCCACCGCCGCACGTGTGAGTTGGTCTGGGAAGTCCTTCAGCTTGTTCTCCAACTTCTCCATGAGTGCGAAGGCGTCGGCCGTACTTCCGGCGAAGCCAACAATCACGTTGTTATCCAGCTTTCGCAATTTGCACGCGCTTGACTTGGCCACGATGCGCTCACCGAGGGTGACCTGGCGATCTCCAATCAGAATGACCTCGTTGCCCTTGCGCACGGAGAGAATGGTGGTGGAGCGGCGTTGGAGATGTGTGCATCCGCCGGAAATGGTGGCACAGGCGCTGCTCGTGGTGGAGACGCTGGAGAGACGGCGAAGCATTGCGTTGGATGTCGGGGCGGCTACGGATGTCTTTGGAAACTGGCACAACTTATGTTGCGGATGATGTTGATGATGATATGCGTGTGTGTGTGTGGTTGGCCCAACGATATAACTTCTCCGCTCACTACGAACAAGGAGAAGCAAGCTTGCAACGTTGAGAAATAATGAAGTAGAAGGAGCGTCATGGATGCCACACATGTATCTGTGTTGGTGCAATGTTGGTTGTAGTGGGAGTGGGAGGTACAAACGTAGCCACACAAGAAGGGTAAAAGTTGTTGGTTGTTAGAGACGTACCGACGCACACATACACCTTGTTGTTGTGTGTGTGTGGATGCATGGCAAAGATGATCATCATCATCATCATTGCACCCCACCACCACGTATTGGTGCGCCACACGCCTCCTTCTCCTTCTCCTTCTCTCTCTCGCAGACACACACACACACACATACACTTAATCATCCAGTTTTACCGTGTATGCCTTGAAGAAGGGATGCTCATCGAGATAGAGGAAGAGCTGCTCCCAGAACACCGAGGCCTGGAGAATGTGCTGATGGGACTTAACCACACGTCGCGTGAGGAGGAGCGGGCGCACACGCCATTGCTGCGTTGCGGGAGGAATCTTATCCTCTTCAAAGTAGGGCAGAAAACCGAGGAGGTTGTGAAACAAGACGCTGGGTTCGCGAGCGTTGGATGGCGCGTTGGGGAACCACGACGCAAACTGCCAACGGCGCCCATCAACGAAGGCTGCACAGACGTGCCGCCAATCCTCCACCTGCGTTGCATCATCCAACACCCGAAATGTGTGAAAGGCGATGCGATATTTGCTGCGATCAATAAAGCTTCCGGGCGATACCATCACCAACTCCGGCTTCGTCTCTTGCACGTTGGTGGCACCCGTCTGCTCATCCACGTAGAGCGTCGTGGGATCCACGTAGATGCCGTGCTCCAGGAACCCCTTGATGTTGAGCATCTGCAGTGGTGAGGTGACTGCGGATGGCACCAGGATGATCGGCATGAAGTCGGGCTGCAGGTGGCGTCGCGCCTGCTCCTCGTACAAAAATCCGGAGCTCAGGCGTGCGGCGGGGAGTTGCGGCTTGGATGAGCTCGCCGCATGTGTAAGCATGCCCTGATACATGCCAAAGAAGTCCGCACCACCTTCACCTGTGCCCTTGTTGGTGTTGGTGCTGCTACTTGCGGCGTCTGGGTGTTTGGCGGTGTTGTTCGGCTTGCTGTGGCAGCCATCAAGAAAGCTCATTTGTTCCTGAAAAGAGTCGGCGGCCTGCGTCGCAAAGCCGCCGTCCTTCTCGCGAAGGCCATCAACCAACGACGTTGGCAGAAGCTGGCGCTGCGGAAGGAACTCAATGGCATCATACTTTGGTGGGAGTGCGTCGGTGTTGTCCATGGATGCGATGGCATCCACGACGGAGCTCCACGCATCACGTACGCGCGACATCCTACCACCACAGCTCAACACGTGTGCGTGTGTGTGCGGATATGCGTTGGGTATGAGAAGAAGAGAAAAGGGGGGTGAGCAAGCACTACACCGAATCAGCCCAAGCTGGAGTGATGCAAGAGAAGGAGAGAGGAGGACGTCATGGCAAATGAAGAGGTGCAACACACACACATACACATACACATACGCATACTCACCATCATCATCATGATTTGGTATCAGAGAGAGGTTGTGGGCTCTGGCCCTACGCAGCAACCATTCATCTACATCGAAGTACGTCAATTGGGGTTGTTCTGGCACACAACAAAACCACGAAGAAAATCTGTCGTAATGATCATCATCATCATCATCATCACCATCATCATCATCACCATCATCATCATCATCGTTTCGATCGTTCATCGAAGCCAAACCGATCACGTGGACGTGGTGGCGCGACGAGCGGCTCCGTGTGGATATACAGCGGCTCCAACGGGCCATCGCTGGGCATCTCAATGCGCCCATGCGGCGAGAGCAGCCTTGTTGCTGCCGCCCTCGGACTACGCCGGATGTTGGCAAAGTTTTCCATCGCCACGATGCGATCATCGGAGCTCACAGGCTGCGGCGTTGGCACCACAACCGGTGCATTCACCGGCGGAGGTGAGCGCCGCCCACTGGACAACACCTCCATCCGATGTTGTTGTTGTTGTTGTTGTTGTTGCTGAGAATGATCCGCATCAGATGGAGGAGCTTCGGCAAAACGTTGCTGAAATTGGCGGAGGAGGTCGCGACGATCCGGTGCCACCACGGCGGTATCACTCTCACGGCGCTTGCGCTGTGGTGGTGGAGCTCCCAACGTTGCTGTTGTTGTTGTTGGTGCTGTTGCGCCAAAAGACACGGTGGCTGTGTTTCCAGGCTGCGGAGGTAGTGGCTCAATGTGCGTGGATGATGATGTTGTTGGAGCTGCTCCATCCATCATCAAGATCTCCTCCGTTGGCTGTTCGGGTGGCGGGCTGGCGAGAGACAAGAGCGGCGGCGGAGCTCCGCGGTTGGAGCGTTGTGTGGATGCAGAACGTTCGGTGCCACCATCACCATGTGTGGGTGGCAAATCAATGGGCGGCAGGGCATGATGATGGCGCAGGGCCTTGGCATGGCGGTGTGTGGCGGCATGGCTCGACGCCACGCCAGCACCACCACCACCACCGCCGCTGCTGCTGCGGAGATGCTCATCCTCCGGGTCCTCCACCTCCACAACGCGCGAAGAATCATGATGTGCGGATGCGTTCCTGCCCGACAACGAAGAAGCCACATTCATGGTCGTGGTGTTGGTGTTGGTGTTGGTGGTGGTAGTGGTAGTGGTGGTGTTGTGTGTTGCGGCCGCACGTCGTGCAGATGCGGTGGCTCCTCCACCGGTGCCGAAACGGCCCTCGAGATGGAGCGGCGATGGCGAGGCAGCCAACGTGGGCTCAGCCGTCGTTGCCGCACGCGAGCTGTTGGCCGAAGTACGTCCTAGTGCCGGTGTTGCTGATGCTGTTGTTGTTGTTGGTCCAGCACCTCCTGCGGCAGAGACGTTTGGCGATGCCGATGCCGTGCGACGGCCCTTGGTGGAGCGCCGCGACGCACCACCTCCACCTCCACCGCCACCCGCGGGAGGTGGCGGAGGTGCCGCTCCCGCAGCCTCCGCGGCGGCGGCGAGGGTGGCGGCGGAATCCAACGCACGAAAACGCGTGGCGAGGGAGGTGATGATGCGTGCGAGGCCCAGCCACTGCCGGCGGCGTTCAGAATCTGCTTGAGTCAGAGTGAGAAACGTATGCACGGCGATGCGGCGAGTGCGCCGTCTCCACACATCCGCGTCGGTGGCGTAGGCGAGGTACGCCTCATCCTCATCCTCATCCTCATCACTGCCACGATAGCCACGCGCTCGTCCACGACGGCCACGTACGTTGTTGTTGTTGTTGTTGTTGTTGTTGGCGTTGGTGTAGGCGGTAGTGGTGTTGGCGCGCTTCTTCAAGGCCTTCTTGGCGACGGCACGCCCCTTCGGTCGTGGCACATCGAAGGCGAGGGTTGGCGGTGGCAAGTTGGCGATGAGCTGAATCTGTGGAGGGGTGAGAATGCTCTGCTTCACGCTGCTCAAGGTGTAGATGGCATCCTCGTCCTGCTTCTTCTTGTGCGCGGCGAGGAGATCTTCAATGTGCGCAGCACCACTGCGCAGCTCCTGCAGGTCTTCCGCGGTGAGGCTGGCCTCTACATCATCCATCGAATCCTCCTGCGCATGGAGGAGCTCCTCCACATCGCTCATGGATGCCTCGTCGCGGAAGTGTGGTGGCTCGGGTGGGCATTTTGTGGTGCGGCCGCGGTTTTCTTGCTCGTGGAGCTCCAACTGCCCGGCGCGAGCGCGGCGGCGCCGCACCAACTCACGTTGCTCAGCATCCACTACATCGGCGAGCACATCATCCACGTCTTCATCCTCGCTCCAAAACACCTCCTCATTCTTGATGCCCACGTACACCTCAACATCGGCAGCGGTATCGGCTCCTGCACGCACGAGGCTGAGATCCTCCAACTTTGAGCACTGGCACGTTATTTTCGCAATCGATGGGGTTGAGAGGCCCGTGTGCGCCGTTGTGGCCACACTCATGCGCGCATCTCCCATGGAGGAGGCCGTCGTGGGGGCGTACTTGCCAATCTTGGTGTTGGACGAAACAACATACGCACCGAGACCTCCCCCGTTGGTTGGGGAAGTGAGTGCGTGTTGTTGTTGTTGCTGATGATGATCCACTGACTGGAGCTCTCGCACCGCGGTGGTGATGGCGGGGTTGGGCCGTTGCGCAAGCCGTGCCTCCTCGCGGCAGCGCAGGTACTCTGGCGCGACGGAGGGAAGCATGGATTCTGCCCCACAGCGACGATGCACCCAGCCCGTGAAGAGTGCGCTCAGCACCCACAACAGATTGAGGTGGCTGAGCTTCATGAAGCCTGCCGCATGGAAGAAGGTTGGCAGCACCGCACAGTGCGTGATGAGAGATGGATAGAGGCCCTCGCTCGTCTGGAGGTAGAGCACCACGCACACCTCGTGGAAGAGGCTGGCAAGTGGGTGAGGCGGTGCCTCGCCAGCCTCTGCCCCACTCTGATGCAGCATGTACGTGAGCATCGCATCAGCGCCCTCGCGCGGCTTGAGAAAATCCTCGCTCGATGCAGCGCTCGAGGATGAGCTCGTGAGGCGATTGCGTTGATCCTGCTCCGCCACCCACGCGTTGATCTGCTGAAGAATGTCGCTGGAGAGCTCCTCGGCATAACTGCGGCGCAGCTCCCGCACCACATCGAGCAAGGTGTAGAGGGTGAAGGCATTCCCACTGCCACCTCCTGTGGCACGGCGATCAATCATGCCAACTTTCCGCCACTTACGCCCGCCAGGCAAGGTTGCGGTGCTCATGATCAAGTTGGTCCAGCGCATCAAGATCATCTCAATGTTGTGGCGAATAGGTGTGCTTCGGTATCCGGCGGTACACTTGCCAGAGGCCACCTCCTCCTCCAATCGCCGAAGCGCCAGACCCGCCGCCATCGCGCTCGGCGGCACCGCGGGGCAGAGCATCAAGGGGCGGTACGTCTTGGCCAGGCGCTCCCACCGACGTGCGTGCGCCTTCATGCTAAGAAAATGTTGATGCTTCTTGCTCAGGACGAGGCGGAGAGCACGCGACTCCATCAGGTGGCTCTCCATCATTTGTGAGCGCAGCGCCTCATCCTTCAAGAGAAGACCCTCCTTGATGCGCTCCTCCTCCTCAATCTTGGTGCGCAACGCGGAAATGATGGCCCCACTCGCCTTGGATTCCTGCCGAAGACGATGATTCAGCTCCAGAAGTTGTTCCTGCATTACATCAATCTTCGTTTGCAACGTCATGCGCCGCCAACGCAAGAAGGAGGATTCCTCCAGCGCGCGACGTTTGTTGTGCGTAAGGTACTTCATGGCCGCCTCACGGAAGGCCTTGGTGCGACGTGTGTAGGTTCGCCACGCGTTGAAGAAAATTTGCTTCCGCGCCTGATCCACGCGACGTTGCGCCATCTGCAGGACTAAACGGCTCTTCAGAACAACACCCTTGAGCTCGTGGATGCGGTGGGCGAGAGCTTCGTTTTCACGTCGCGCGCTCAGAAACTCCTCCGTCCAGAGACGATAGCTCGCAAAATCATGAAGGTTGTCATAGCGCGCCTGACGATGTGGCAGCGGCTGAACCTCGCCCACCTCCGGGCGTGGCACCGCGCCGCTCTCCTCATCCACGCGGCGGCGCATCTCCGTCGCAATCAATCGTGGGCTAAAGACGGCATCAAAGATCGGCACGCGGAGTATCTTCCATAACTCACACATGGACGAATCACGTGACAGAACCTCGTTCATCAGGTAGCACGCGATGCTGACGAGAAGGCGGTTGGGGAGCTCCGTCTGACGAATCTTGGCAACATCGGCGCGCGGGCCGAGTGCGGAAACTGTGGCTTCTTGGTAGCTCACGTCAGCCCAGCTGAGGACGGAGCTGAAGCCGGATTGATCAAAGGGAGTAGGAAAACACACGCTGTAGTTGCTGGTGGGGCAGGCATCAGGGCCCACGGCAATGGCAGCGGGAGCGGTGTTGTTGTTGCTGGTGGTGGTCTTGTTGGTACGTGTGTGCGTACTTCTGGAGGTGGTTGGGCCCTGTGGCTGAGGTGCCGCAGTGTGCGATTGTTGTTGCTTGCTTCTGCTTAACGCGGCGGTGTTGGTGTTGTTGTGCTGCTGCTGCTTCGGATCGATCTCGCGGCGCTCCGTCGCGGGGTTGCGCACCTCTAAGCCTGGCGTGTTGGCAATGAGCTGGTAAAAGCGATCCTCAATCGTCTTGTTGATGCGTTGTGTTTCCCGGCGGGTGAGCTCATTGCGCTGTTGCAAATCCTTCGAGATGCGCTGTGTGCCATGATCCAGGCGTCGCTGTACGAGTGCCTCTTCACGACGCTGAAAATTCAGAACGGGATCTTCGCTCTGAAGAAGGCGCTCATGCTTGGAGAGGTGGCCTGCCTCCATTCTCAAGGTTGGGGCTGTCTATACACAATCAATGCTACCCACTGGCACAACAACAACAACAGCAGAACAACAAGAAGAAGAAGAAGGAAGTGAAGAAGGATGATGCACGTTTTTTTTTTTGGATGCAGAAGTGTGTTGGTCATTCGCACACAAACTCCAGGTTGATGTTGTTTTCACGTTTGATGCAGCTACCACTGGCCGTAGCTCCACTCAACGTCTGGCATCGAGAGTGGGGCGATATCCACGTTGCGCACCGCGCGATCCATATTCATCTCCCCATCCTCAACTTCCTCCACCAGGGCGGCTGAGCGGCGCGGAGAGAGCTCATTCACATACACGTAGCGACGATCATCATCCACGCGCTCACGCAGATCCTTTGGAAGCACACGCAAAAAGACGGAGCGGTAGAGGTCCGAACTGGTGTTCTCCACAACGAGGGGAGCTCCGCACGTTTGTGGCAAAAGCGCGAAGGTGCCGCGAATGGAGTAGGTGTTGGCTATGGCCATAGTGGGGGCGGAGGGAATGCCATGAAGAGGTGGCCCACACCGCCACAACTTCTTGTTCATGGCGCCATCATCGTCATTATCATCATCGTTGGATGTACGGATCTGGGCATGATAGAGTGCAGCACCAGAAACAGGCACACACATTCGTGGTCGGCGGCGCGGAAAGCTGCACACCTCCTCCTCCTCCTTGGGGATCACTCCAGTGAGAGCATCTTCATCATCATCATGGTTCCTCTTGTTGTTGTAGTTGTGTGTGCCGTAGTACCGTCGCGCCTCCATCTCATCTCGTTGGAGTGCCGCACAGGCAGCCTGCAGAGCATCTCCAGTGAGCTGCCCACCCGCCACGGTGAGCTGCAACCCGAGAAGCATGCCTCCGCGCACACTAGACGCACCACGCCACACATCATCAATTTGATGCAGTGCCGTGTGCAGCCACGTCCTGGGTCTTGTTGTGGTGGTGGTGGTTGTTGTTGTTGCCAAACGCTTGCACGTCTGCCGAACCACATGTAGATAGGATGCGGATGTGTCATGAAGTGCATCACCTCCGCCACCACCATGGCAAGCACGTATCTCCTCCAGCGGCTCAAGCCCATGGCCGGTGTATTTCATGGTGGCATAGTGAAGTTCTCCCCTCTCCGCCTCACCCATGCGCGAACGGCCTCGCCTCACCGTTGGCGCCGCAACCATCATCGCCACCGGTGTTGTTGATGTGGCCGACGCCTCTCCAGCATCTTCGGCAGATGTTGTGGCACTCGGTGATAGGTCCAGTGCATCATCTTGCGAGGATGGCGAGAGCTCATCCATGGCAGCCACAATAGCCGGAGGCACACCAGACACAACATCCGCTGACTCTGAAGTTGTTTTGATGGCCACTGGTTGCATCTCCAGCGTGGATGGTGTTGCAGATTCCGCAGGCACCAAACATTGTGCGGGTGATGAAGTTGGGACAAGTTGTTGCGTGGACGTAACAACCTCATCTTGTGAAAGCAGCAACTCCTGCATGGGTGGTGTCAGCGGGCGCAAACGCTTCCGGCCACGTCGGCGTGGCGGTGTGATGGTTCTTGTCTCAGCCACAGCATCAGCACCTTGAGTACTTGTTGTTGTGTGAGTCGTTCTCGTCCCCAACGGCGTGGCCATCTCCGACACGGCAGGCGGAGCAGCAACAACAACACGTGGTGGCATCTCCATCTTCACCTCCGCCGGGGCACCGCTCATCTCCGAGTAGGGTGCGTTGGCACAACGCAACACCACCATGCCAGAGAGAAACAAGGCCGTGTCTCGCAATGATCTCGGCACCCCATCAATCTCAATCATCCGTGTGTAGTTGTTGTCGGTGTTGTTGTTGTGTGTGGAGATAAACTTGATTCGGAGAATGGTCTGTGGTGCATGCACGTGCTGAATCAGCACCTCAGAACTTGTGCTGCTTTGCGAATGATGGTCGTTGCGGAGTTGCTCTTCTTCGTTGGGCATCATGCGCCAACCACACGCCTCCAGCAGCAGCGACAGCAACACCTCCGCCATGGGCCTACATAATCTGTGCTTCAGCCACAAGAAAAACAAAAAGAAGCGTGAATGAGAAATGAGATAGTACATCAGCAGGAATCGCAACAACAACAACAAGAGGTGATGGAGGTTGGTGTGCCTCTCTCTTCCTCTCTGCGCACGCGCGGTGTATCAACGTTGTGTGGCGTGGCATTTATCCACCCAAGACCAATCCTCTGCGAGGGGGGCCGAAACTATACATGTGCAACAAGAGGGGAGCTACCTGATGGCACTCATCACAACAAACCAGCCACACATCCACGATGATGAGCCATCACCATGATGTGGTTGGGTCGTGGAGATGGGCCACAACGACTTCGGTTGTGCCTCCCCCGACAACCAATCTCACTCCTCCAGTGGCCACCATCATCATCATCACCATCGATGCGTCAGGGAAGAAGAAAAAAACAAGATGATCTCAACGTAGGCCAACAATAAACGTACAAATGTTGTTGTAGTTGTTGATGATGTTTCTTGTTGTTTGGGGTTCAGCAGCAGGACACACACACACACACAGACAGACTAGACGTAGGTGTTGGTGTTCTTCTGATCCACCTCTAAGAGTACGTAGAGCGCCTTGCCCACGGTATCCACCACACCTTCCTGGAAGCTCAGCACGTCGAGGATATTCAGCAAGTGATCCTGATTGAGCTTGCGCAGATCTACGCGGTACTGAATTGGCAGGTTGGAGTGCATCGTATCGCTCTCGTCCTTCAGAAACGTATCCTTGGCGCCAATGGATAAGATGAGCTTCGAGAGGAGGTCGTGGTGTTCCTGGATCTCCTCCTGCACCTCCGCCACAAGATCCTGCATCGAGCGGAGTGAGGTGTTATACTTTGGTGTGCGGATGGATGCACAGGCAATATCGATGCGGCAGCCAAGCTCCTTCTTCATGCGATTCACGTCTAGGGAAACGGCGTGGAGCTTCGCCTGCACCTCCGCGCGGAGGCTCTCGTTTTCTGCCTCACGTCGTGCCAATTTTCTGGCGATGGTGTTGCGCATCACTTCAACCTCACCCGACTTCTTCTCTAGCTCCAGCCGCTTCTCCTCCAGGAGCTCCTGCAAACCCGCGTTGGTGTTGCGCAGGTCGTGCATCTCATCCACCGCATCACTCCGCAGCTTATCGCGCAACTTCTCAATCATGATATTCATGCCATCTCCATCCGCAATCGGCACACCCTGGCTACGCAACGCCTCAAAGGTTTCATTCAGCTCACGTTGGCGTTTGTTTACGATGCCAACCTGATAGCGCACGATCTCCATGACGAAGACGTTATACATGGACGAGTATCCCTCGAGCTCCATCTCCTCCTCCACCACAATGGCCTTGCGGCCTTCGTTGTGCAGCTCATCCAGCGATTCCACCGCGGCGGCAAATGTTGGCACCTTCTTGCTCCCGCGCTTCGTCGATCCGCGGCGTTTCGCGCCGGACTTGCTCGACGCCGACGCCCCACGTCCGCCACGTTTCTTCTTGTTGTTGTTTTTGCTCGCGCGACTACTGCGGCCGCTCTTGACGCTGCTGCGGCCACCGCGACTCCGCGCCCCGCCACGTGATGTGCCGCGCGATGTTCCGCGCGAGGACACCGAAGCCGCGCGACCACCGCCACGCCGCGAGCCCGCCTTCTTGCGTCCAGCCGTGCTCGACGAGCGCACGCTGCCCGACGTTGATTTTTTGCGCTTCTTGTTGAGTGCGGGCAGCTTCACGTTCTTCTTGGCCGCACCACCACGGCCACGTGTGGCGGCGGCGCTGTGGCCTGCTGCACCACCAACATGTGGTCGTGTGCTGTTGGTGATGATCTCGCTGAGGTCGCCGGTGTTGTCGGGGGCACGCCAGCCACCCACGCCATCTTCACCTCCGCCCATCCTTGGATTGCCGTCGATGTTGTTGTTGTTGATGAATCTACACCAAAACAAAAAAAATTCTTTTTTTCTTTTTTTCTTTCGGTTTCCTTGACGAATGTTTCCTCCTCGTCGTCACCGTGTGTGCGCTCAGACTCGTGTTCTGGGCTCAACCTACAAATGATCAAGAAACAAGATGATGGAGATGAAAACGCACATGTGTATGTATACACAGTTGGAGGAGTGTGCCACACACAGTTGGCAGTGAGCTGGTGCAGTACTTGCGTAGAGAGGAGTGAGAAAGAAAGCGCCGCCATCGTTGTTGTTGTTGTTGTGTGTGGCGGGAAGATGCTTGGTGAGAGGGAGGGAGAAATTTGGCGGTGAGGAGGGGCTGCACATTGCCTCCACGTACGCACACACATCTACATACCACAACACGTAGCTGCAGAGCTCCATCACCGCAACAAAGCCAAGCAAGATGATCAAGATCATCACGTGTGTTAATGAAGTATTGTGGCATTGTTGATGAGGGGATAAAAACTCTAACACACACACACGCATCTGTCACTGTGTTCGTCGCGACGAATCATTGCCATCACCCATACAAGATGGAGCTTGGACGAATGCACGTACCTTCACAGAGAGTAGCAATCCGCTGATGTTGTGTATGTGTGTGCGTGTGCCAACGCACATGTTGTTGGTGGTGTGTTGATGTGGAGGGGAGGAGGGGAGAGAGAGGGAGGAGTAGGCGCGTCAAACGCATCACAAGTGGGGAACAGAAGGAAAAAATGATCGCGATCAACGTACACACAAAAAAAAAAAGATAATTGCGCGTGGTACTGAAATAGGAAGAGTAGCAGATGCAGATGGCATGAATACGTGCAAGTGTGAGTGTGTGTGTGTGGCAGTGGTGCTTCTCGGCTCGCCACCTTCGCACATGAAGTGCCAAGCACACTTGTGTTGCAAAGATGAAGAAAGCGCTCTGCTACATGCGAGATGCGGCCGTATTGTGATCCTGCCGTTGTTTGTTTGGTTGATCATTTTTTTTTCTTTTCCTCGTTTGTTGTTGTTGTTGAAGATTGTTTCGTGTAGTTGTGTTGCAGCAGATCCACCTCACAGATGATGCCCACACAACTACAGTCGGAGTGCAACGTCATAGCATGCAGCCACAGAGAAGAAAAAGCGCGTGGCAAGCAAACGAGCAAAACAAATCCATCGACGTAGTGTGCGTGTGTGCGTGCGTTTGTGTTTGTGTGGAGGTATCACTGGAACCAACACCATCTACACAGACGATGTCGGCACTCCTACACGCACATTCGCACATACACACACATACATGTACATCAAAACACGCAACGCAACAACACAATGGGCAAACACACACATAAAAAAAAAAAAACTGAAAAAAAAAAGCACCCTGAAACATAAAACACACGTGCAACACATGCGTGGATGATGTTGATTGCGATGATGGATGGATTGGCATATGAGTGGATGAGCCAGCACATACCCCGACAACACACAACCACCACCGTCTCTCCGCCATCCTACATGGGTGCCACTCAACATATACCCGCGCACTTTTTTGGCGTTTTGTTGTTTGTATGAGTCTTTTTTTTTGTAGTTTGTTCGTTCCTCCACAGACGTCTCAGCATCTTCCGCATGCAAACATGAAAATGAAAAAAAAAAAAAGAGTGCCGGAGCTCCTCAGCGTCCACCAACCAACACACAACTTGCATGTGGTGGTGGACGTTGTACGCCGACACTTGATGTGTAAAATATCCATCATCATCACCACACAACCGTAAAACCGAGTGCGAGATGGTGTGTGTGTGTGTGTGTGTGTGTGGCACATGATGTGGTGGATCGCAGATACACGCTCGCCAAGCCGACTGCCTCATCGACCTGCAACAACAAAAGCAAAAATGAAAAGAAAAAAAAGAACTCATTCATCATCACGATGATGAAGATGAAGATGATGGGCTCCACTCACACATCACCATCATCATCATCATCATCATCATCACACACACAAATCATCAGCAACATCCTCCCCTCCCTCAGAACATGCGCTGCGCTCGGTACCGCACCGACGCAATCTCAACGAAATTCAGGAATTCAGAAAAAGGCAACAAAAAGTCTGCCGGGTACAAGTCGCCGTGATGGATCAAATCACCGGGCTGCAACAACAAACGCACACGTTCCCAGCCAACACGTTGGTGTGGGCAGAGCATCTGCAGAGCGTGGAAGTAGCGTTGGCAGGCGTCGGTGCTGCCGAGCTGTGCGCTGGGCGGGTGAAGAAGAAGATGGTACAAACCTGCGCGGAGATGATCATCGGTGGTGGCGAGTGGGGTAGGAAGGAGGTACTCCTGTTGTTGGTAGCGCTCCATCACAGACGAGGTGGCGGCGGCAACAGCGGCAGCAGGGCAATTGGTGGAGTGATGATGTTGTTGTTGTTGTTGTTGTTGTTGTTGTGTAGATGAGGAGGAGGTGGGCATCTTGCGCAACATGCCCCGACTTGGTGCGGCCTCCGACTCCTCCTCTGGCCCGTCACACGCGCACGATGCGAAGGTTGTAGAGCGGCCCGCCACCACATCAAGACGAAGCGGAGGCAACATCCCGCCGGTGTTGGTGGTGTTGGTGCTGGTGCCAACGTACGCGCCGGTGGATCGGCCCATCATCGCTGCAGATGTTGCGGTTGTGTTGGTGGTGGTGGTGTTGGTGGCTGGTGATTGTGCGAGGCTGACGTTGTAACGTCGAGACATGATGGTGTTGTACCTATTTCCATCAGCGAGAAAGTCGCGCGCGCGCGGTGTGGCGCCGAGGGATCGGCCACAGCTGATGGTGGTGGAGGTGCCCGCCACCTCCTCCGTTGAAACGGTGTGTGTGCTGCTGCACACCTCCACCAAGTCCAGCAAATCGTCGCCGACTTGGCCGCTGAAGATGCGTTGATGATGATGCGGGAGTGGAGATTCCTCCAGCTGACGTAGTACATCATCACCATCATCTCCACGTGGAGGTGTTGCTGAATGCAGCCCATCCACCATCAACACCTCATCACACACGCGCGGCGTTCGTTGCGGGCAACACGTCAGCGACATGGCGGCGAGGGGCGGTGCGCCACTTCCCTCATCCATGAGGCTGCACGGAGAGCCAACCTCTTCACTGCACAACATGAACGGATCCGTCGAAGCCTCCATGAGATCATCATCATCATCATCATCATCATCATCCACATCATCACGATCATCATCATCATCGCCACGCGAACGTTGTGGGAAGCTAACCGTTGCATCTCCGCCCTCCCCGCAGAGAAAGCAGCTTGTTGGCGAGCTCGAGAGCGTCAGTCGTCGGCGTGGCATCGGCGGCGCATCCAACAAATCATCGGCGGAGATGTGCTGCGGCCATGCAGCAGGGTGTGCCGCCACCGCCTCACGCGGAGATGAGAGACGCTCCGCCGTGTGCAGCACACATGGCATGATGGAATTATCATCCTCATCATCATCATCATTCAACGCACACGGGCTTGAGGTGAGCTTCACATCATGGCTTTGTTGCATCTCCGCCACCTCCGCCACGTCGTCGTGCGACGTTTTGGATCGGCTGCGCCACACCGACTTGTTGGCACGTCCACGCCACAGCAACGTATTCATTCAAGTAAGATGAAAATGAATCAGCGTCTGTGTGCGGAGGTCTCAATGTGTCTCTCTCTGTGTGTGTGTGTGTGTGTGTGTTTCCCACAACGTTTATGGTTTGTGGAGGCACACCAACACAGCGACGCGTGTTGTTGTTGGTTTTGAAAAAAAAAGGCAGCCAGAAGATTGCGTTTTGACCCAGCCTACACAGAAAGAGAGAGAGAGAGATGTGGAGGGAGAGGAGATTGGTCGCACGAGCAAGTACATCTACATCATCATCATCATGAATTGCACGTACGCCATAACATGATTGGGATGTGAGCGCATGATGATGCATCATCCATCGTGATCGATGGCCCACGCCACCATCGCGACTGCTTCCTCGGCCTTGACGGCGATGCTCTCATCTACACGATGTTGTTGTTGTTGTTGTTGTTGTTGTTGTTGCATCACATGTGCGAAAACTTCCTGCGCAGGACTGCTGCTGGGCACACGCTCCATCCACCGCTGCAGCCGACGATGCAGCCGCCCCAGCATCATCCATGATGATGATGATGATGGATGATGGTGCACTATCATCATCATCACGCGCAACATGGCGAGACCAACACACATGCGCAAGTCCATCGCACTGAGGCTGCACGAAGACCGCAGCCCCGCGAGCTCCATGCGCTGCTTCACCAGCCATCGGCACAAAAATCGGCAACCACTGCGCAACAGCACATTCACAACATCCAACTGTGTTGTTGTTGCTGTTGGTGGTGTGCATCGTTGGTGTGGCACATGTAACGATAGGATGCGTGCGCTCTGCATGAGGTGGTAGGCCCACACAAGAGCAAGCTCGAGCATCGTCTGCCACACACGTTGCGTGGTGTTGATGCGCGCGCAGAGAGTCGCAGCATTCACACGCCTACACAAAGCCTGCAACACGCAATGGGAGCCACGAAGGACATCCCCACTGTTGTTGGCGCGGAGGTCGTTGAGGATGGCGTCGAGGCTGCGACGTACACGTGGCCAATCCACGCCAACCTCCACCGATGCGCCACACGCGATGATGCGCAACCCGCACCAGCCAACGTGGTGTTCTGTGTTGTGCGGCTGACGTGAAGTTGATGATGATCCGTCGTGGAGAATCAGCTTGCGAGCTTCACTCACAAAGCCCACCTCGGGAAAACCATGTCGGAGAGCTCCCCAACAACGTTGTGCAGCAATCGCTGACGTACTCAGCACCAACACATCATCCACACGTCGTAGCAATAGTGAGGCATCATGCACATGTGTGCTCAGGAGCTCCGACAAGTGCTGATCAACGGCACGAAGAAGCCGATCGCAGAGGAGCATCGCCACCGGTGAGCCTTGCGGAATGCCAATGGTTTGTAGGAAGAGCATATCCTGCCACACCACCACATGATTCACAAGATGATGTTGCAACAGCGCACGCACCGCCGCCCCATCCACCACATCCGCCGCACATGATGATGATGATGATGATGATGAGCTGCGGGGGAGTATCTCACGCACAATCCATCCACGTGGGATGTCGCGGCAGCAGCCCATCAACCACATGTTCGATGGCAGCATCACCGACCACGGCATCTGTCGCAGCAGAGCCCCTCCATCCTCATCAGCATCAGCATCATCACGGCCTCTCTTACCGTGTGGTTGTTGTTGGCGAACGGCGATGAAGCGCACGAGATGGTAGTGGTGGTGCGGCAGAAGTTGATCCACGAGCTGCATCACCGCCGCTTGAGGAAGGCGGTCGTAGCACCGCGACGCATCTCCGCGAACAAGAGATACGCACACCTCATCATCATCATCATCATCATCATCAACATCATCATTCGAAGCTTCACGACGACGACGACGGCTGCGGAGCTCCTCCGCAAAGCTCCGCAGCTCCACATAATCATCCAGCGGTGTGCATCGGCGTGGATGTTGGCCCTCCGCACGTTCGCAGGCCTGCAGCCCCGCCACCAAGCATCGCAGCGCCTGACGCAGCACCGTCTTGCTCGTTGGCCGCGCACGCATCTTCGTCCTGTGGAGGTGCGATGGTGCATGAGATGGCCGCATCATGAGGTGGGCGGCGAGGGCGGAAATCACGCGACCACGCAAATTGCGTGGATTGGGGAGCCCAACTGACATGCGCGCCAATGAGCGACGACGTGCCACACGCATCACCGCAATGGGCCGCAGCTTTGCTCCATCTGGAAGATAGCGGAGCGATGCGTAGAGCAACGGAGGTGGTGGTGGTGGTGCAGATGCTTCCGCCTGCCCAAGCCGTTCGCGGAGCTCTGCCACACCACTCAGTGGACGCAAGCCCATGCCTCCAGATGGGCTGCACACCTCCTTCTTCTTCATCAACACCATCTCTCGCTGACGGCGAAGTAGTTGTTGCCACACCACATGCGGGAAGAAGATGAGGTGATGCACGTCCTTGGAGCTCCACGTTAGATAGAAGGACCTCCTCAGCACAAAAGGTAGCACATGCTGGGTGAGGAAGAAGATCATCTCGCACCACACACGCTGCTGCAACAATGAACGACGTTGACGTGCTGCGGGCGTGGTGGTGGTGGTGGTGCTGCTTGTGTGGTGGCACTTGGTATAGATGCCAGCCAACCATGGCACCGACCCAACCCGGATGCCATCCAGAAAGCTGCACAGCCGCACGTGGATGCGTCGGTCTCCACGCAGCCACCGCCCCACAGCCGCCATTAATCCATCCAACACACGTGCGTGTGGAGGGCCCCAGAAGGAGCTCCTCACCACATCCCCATCACCCGTCGTGCCAACACATGATGAAGCGGTGGCGGTGGCGGCATGATGTGTGTGGTTGTGTGGATGCCACGCACATGATGGCGGTGGAGCATAGCACAAACCTTCCAGAATGTTGCGTGTGTAGCACAACACCAACTCAACGGGTGCCACCACCGCATCCACGCTCGCGTGTGGGTGGAGCAACATGTGTGCCTCCACGTGGCCAACATGTCGCAGAGCGATGCCACGAAGATCGAGGGCGGCGATTTGTTCCACCAACGTTGTGAGGAGCCACTGAAGATGGCGCACGAACGCCGATGTGTTGGGTGGAGCCTCCACGAGACGTTCATCCGACAGGGAGAAGCAAAACACCTCGCGCACCATTTCCAACGACACCGTCGGCAGTGGTGGTGATGGTGATGATGATGATGATGCCTGAGCGTGCCAACGTTGCTCCACCTCCAACACAAACCGTGAGCGCTTTCTCGGCCACACACGTGCGAGGCTGTTCGGATGACGTAGAAGCCACGACAACTCCACAAAGTGCGGTGGCACTGCGGAGGCTGATTCCTCATCTCCTCCCGATGTACTTGTGCCAAGCATCAATGATGTAGGTCGGCCGCCCATGAGCGCGCGCCGTGGCACATCTCTCGCGGAGAGACCATTGCAACGTGTGGCGCATGTTGTCGGAGCACAAGTGCGCGACGATGGTCCTCCACGTGCGCCAGCAGCAGCGTGTACCGCCGCTGTAGGTGCCAGCCGTGGCCGTGATGCTTCAAAGATGCAGCGCGCGGGTGCCACACCGTGGCTGAGCGCAGGCCCCAACACCTGAAGGCCGCCCTCGCTGATGCCGAATTGGGCCACAATGGCGCAGCAGCCGAAGACGTAGGCGGAGGTGGCGTCGCTCATCTGCCTCCACATCGCCATCCACAGTGGATGACGCATCACCGCCTGCGTGAGAGATGTTGTGGCATGTGTAGATGTTGGTGTTGGTGTTGGGGTGGTGGTGCTGGATGATGATGATGATGATGATGATGATGTGCCTTGCGAGAAGATCCACGGCGGTGGCTTGCGACTGCGAGGCGTCTGAGAATTGGCGGCCACTAAACACTGCGACGATGGCCTCTTCTCGAGCGGTACGTACATCACGACGGCAAAGGCACCAGTGGCTGGCAGCCGCATCTCTGTTGATGATGATGATGACGATGATGATTGTGTGGAGAGGTGCTGGGAGTACACCACGTGGCGGCCAAAGTAAGTTTCAAAGGCAGCCTTCAAGGTGAGGGGCCCATCGTAGCCCGTCACCGGTGGCAAGGAGCTCCACATGCACAAGATGTGTTGCGTTAAGTGTGCCGGTGCCCTTACACACTCACCATTGAAGAGAATGAAGGAGGATCGTGATAAATCCAGTATGCTCCTTCGTAGTATGTGTGTGCGTGTGTGTGTGTGTGTTTGGCTGATGTTCTTCGTTCCCGCGGCACCCTTCACCACCTGTGCAGCTACAACAATGATAGATGATATAAGAAGATGAGAGAGAGAGATGAAGAGGCCCACCATCATCACGGAACCGGCAACAACATCACAGCGTCAACCTCATTCATTGCGCCGCAAAGAATCTCGCTCCATGAAAGGTGCGGAGAATGCTGCAACGCCCTCATCATCAGCCCCTCCGCTTATGCCGCTGCTCGCCACCACCACCGCTGTTGTTGGTGTTGGTGTTAGCGGCACGCGAGGTGGCGATCTCCTTGTGTGCAGCAACAAGCACACTGATATCCTCAATCATCCCAGCCACCTTCGCTGCGGCGAGTGAGAGGAGGAGGAGGATGGCGAGCAGCATCACGCCGCCAAGAGTGGGTTGGCCCAAGGCCCCCAGCACCGCCTGTACGTAGTGGCCCAAGAAGGTGCCGCCCGGAAGCCACTCCCCGACCGCCACACTTGTAATGTTGGCAACACTGGAGAGAAGCATGGACATGACGGAGCTCGCCAGCAGTGCGCCGAGGGCGAGACGGATAAAACCGCCCGAGGCGATCCACACCGCGCCATTAACTGCAAATGCAGAAAAGATAAGGCCCACAGCCGCCACGGCAATCCATAACAACATCGTTTTGGTGTTGGTGTTGGTGTGTATGTGCCCTCTCAACCACAAACGTGAGCTAAAGGACGTTGGCACACAGGTGAGAAGTGCAACCGTCGTGCCCACACACTTGGTATCCTACCTACACACATCATCATGTAGTGGTTGTGGTTGTTGTTGTGGAAGTATCCCGAGAAGAAGAGAAGAAGAGGGGAGGGTACAGAAGAAGATGATTAATGGTGAAGAAGAAGACGATCAGCCTTCACTGGAGGAACTCCTGCGGCCCTTGCAGCAGGAGAGGGTGTGGGCAGAGAGGCGAGCTTCGGATCCACTTTTTGGGGCTTACAATTGATAAGTTAGAGGGGGGTGTGAGGGGCAAACCGTTAGGAAGCATGATCATTCGAGCAATCCATCAGCCCACAACCCACCGTGGCAACACCTCCGCGCACGCGACGTGAGCGCCACGCGACGTGCTTACCATCGTCGCGTGGCGCTTCGCCCTCCAAAACTTCACACTCATCCTGCCTTCGAATCACAACCCGCATGCACCCCCCAAACAGCATCCCGCTCTCTGCCCACTGGAGAAGAACATGGGAGGGTCGTGAGAGACCGATGGTGGATGTACATGATGATGGAGGTCTCTGCGAGCTGTGCGTCCGTGCGCGTACGTGAAGAAGGGAGGCCAACAGAAACGAAGAAAAGAAAACGAAATTCGCAAACTGTGTTGCACGTGTGGGCGTGGTAGGTGGTGAGGATAGGTTAGGATTGGAATCTGAACGAGCACAAAAAGAAACAAAAGAACGAAACTGTCAGAAAAAAAAAAGAAGTCAGAAAGGATAGCCAAGTCACAAAAAGACGCACACACAAGGAAGAAAGAAGACGTAGTTCCTCCACTTCCGCTATGCACACGCCCGATTGTCAGCCCAAAGAGACGTGGGAAAGGGGGGAGTACTAGAGAGCATATGGCTGTGTGTGGATGGGCTGGTGGGGGGGAGAGATGGAGATGTTAGAGCTGGGAGCAACACCGTACACAGGGTATAGGAATGCTCCCACAGCCAACGTGGAGCGCAGGCGCACGCACCTCCCCTCCACAAAGGCCGCTTCCAGCTTCATTCATCAATCCACTGCACACCTCATCCTTGAAGAGAAAAGAAAGAAAAAAGAATCAAGAGGCCAATGAACGTAGCGCCGCGTGCATGTGTGGTTAGAGAGTCAGGGCGGGTGTCGAGTGGCGGGAGGAAGAGGAGATTCATTGGCCTATGGATTCGTGGTTTGTGGGCAAAAGGTGCGGGTCCAACATACGCGGACCTTCATTCTCTCACCGAGCTCACCACCACCCACATTGTTTGGTCACAGCACACCTCTGGCAACCCTCCGCCACCACTCCAGAACACGCACACACCTGCCTTCAGCCACACCACTCCGCGGTGGAGCACCCGTCATGGTCCTACAACGACAGCAAAAGACCGTTTTTCATATGGCTTTAGTAGCGGTAGTGGTCGGGCTTGAAGGGACCATCGATGGGGCAGTTGATGTAGTCGGCCTGCTTGGCATTGAGCTTCGTCAGCTTCGCGCCGAGGTGGTTGAGGTGGAGGGCGGCCACCTTCTCGTCAAGGGTCTTGGGGAGGAAGAAGACGCCGGCCTTGTCGCCGTGGGGGTACTTGCCCGTATCGCGGTTGGTCCAGAGCTCCATCTGAGCGAGCACCTGGTTGGTGAAGGAGTTCGACATGACGAAGGAAGGGTGGCCGTTGGCGCAGCCAAGGTTGACGAGGCGGCCCTTGGCGAGCAGGATGATGTGGCGGCCGCTGGCCATGGTGTAGCGATCCACCTGGGGCTTGATCTCCACGTGCTCCTTGCAGTTGGCCTGGAGCCAGTCCACCTGAATCTCGGTATCGAAGTGGCCAATGTTGCACACAATGGCGTCGTCGCGCATGAGGGGGAAGTGGGCGGCGGTGATGATGTCATCGTTGCCGGTGGTGGTGACGAAGATGTGGGTCTCAGCGGCAACATCATCCACGGTGAGGACCTGGTAGCCCTCCATGGCAGCCTGCAGGGCGTTGATGGGGTCCACCTCGGTCACCACGACGCGGGCACCAAAGGCGCGGAGGGCGGCAGCGCAGCCCTTGCCCACATCACCGTAGCCGCAGACGCAGGCGGTCTTGCCGGCAATCATCACATCGGTGGCGCGCTTGATGCCATCGACGAGGGACTCACGGCAGCCGTAGAGGTTATCGAACTTGCTCTTGGTGACGCTGTCGTTGACGTTGATGGCGCTGATGGGGAGCTTGCCCTTCTGGAGGCGCTTGTAGAGGTTCTTCACGCCGGTGGTGGTCTCCTCGCTGATGCCGTGAATCTTGTTGATGAGCTGGGGGTGCTCGTCAATGATGAGGTTGGTGAGGTCACCGCCATCGTCGAGGATCATGTTGGGGAAGCCATCACCGCTGAATCCCTTGATGGTCTGCTTGATGCACCACTCGTACTCCTCCTGGGTCTCGCCCTTCCAGGCGAAGACGGGAATGCCGGCCTTGGCGATGGCCGCAGCGGCGTTGTCCTGGGTGGAGAAGATGTTGCAGGAGCTCCAGCGGATCTCAGCACCGAGCTTATGGAGGGTCTCAATAAGGACGGCCGTCTGGACGGTCATGTGGAGGCAGCCAGCGATCTTGGCGCCCTTGAGGGGCTGGGAGGCTCCGTATTCGCGGCGGAGCTCCATCAGACCGGGCATCTCGTTCTCGGCGAGCTCGAGAGCCTTGCGGCCCCACTCAGCGAGGCTGATGTCCTTAACCTTGTAGTCCGTCATGATGAGGGTCTGGGGGGAGGTTGTGGAGTGGTTGAAGTAGAGTTAGGGTGAGCGAGTGATGGTTGGGAACTAGACAGGTGCAGAAAAGTAAAGAGAGAAGAAGAAGAGATGAGTGCGTCGTCAGAAGAGACGTGCGTGGGAGTTGCATATACAAGATGTGTGGCACAAGGGGGGAGGAGGGGAGTTGGTACCCGCAGTAGGAGTACGTGCATTACCACTGTGAGTGTGTGAGAGAAGAGAGAGGATTGTGGGCTCATCAGGGTTGGTGGTGGTGTGATTGGAGCATACTAGCATCCACGAGCTTAGGTTGGCAGTGCGACGGGTGGTGACGAGGGCACCACCAGGCGTATGTACTCATGCTCAGCATCCTCCCGCACCTCAATGGTGGCGCTTGGGTGGGCCTGAATGGCCTGGCTGAGTCCCACGACGGTCTGGCAGGCGTTTCGCAGGAGCACCTCATCATCCCCCCATGTCACGATGGATCGAACCGATCCTCGACGATCCTCCTCCGCCGGTGCACTTGCAGACCACAAATGGAGGACGTGTGAGAGCTCCTCGGAGACGTGATGTGATTCGGGGGAGCCTGTCGTTGGCGCCTCTGCCCTCCCCTCCGCACATGGCGATTCCCGCTGAAGCAGCTGAATGACGTGGTGGCGGGGCAACGTCTCAAGCCAGCCGCGGAGTGCCGGCGGGGAAGGGGAGGGGGCCGGGCCAGACGGTGGAGCGAACCTCACCTCCGCGTAGGCCCCCTTCACGTCGTGGAAGGTTGGCCTCCAGTCGTGGGCCAAGGCAGCAGCCACCACAGAGGCAGCAGCATCGTCCTCCGCACAGAAGCCCACGGTTGCCGACTCGAAATGAAGATCCATGAAGCGTTCAATGGTCTCCATCCTCCTCTCCACCTCGCTTAATCTACGGTGCAGGATGAGCTAAGGCTGAGTGTGCCACCTCCGCAACCTGGGCAAGTGGCTTGGGTCTGAGGGGAAGGCAGGTATGAGTAGGAGGAGGAGGAAAGCAGTATCGTGTGACGATTGGTGGGCGAGGTCGGACGCAGCGGACCACATCGGCTACAGTACGCGGTGAGTGAGCTACACAACACACACAGACAGAGATGGGCAGACGCACTTGCCCTTGGTAGAAGAGCAAGAGAGACGCTGGGGTCCTCTCACTGCCCACTCACACCAAACAACTCCGGCATCATCGACTAGCGGCGGTGTGCATCGAGCCAATCTTCGGCTGGCGCGTCAAGGGCCGCGCGCTCCCCTTCCGTGAGGAAGTCGGATTCAGGGCCGCGCTGCGATGTTGGGATGAGCTCACCCAAAAGACCAAGCGACCAGCGAACGTACTGGCGATGCTCCATGTAGGAGACCCACTGTGCCATCCAATTGATCCAATCGAGAGTGATGCCGTGGTCCTGCATCACATCGTAGAGCTCATTCTGCACGCCAAGCTCAAGATGCCAGAGACAGGGGCCATCGTAGAGACGGCGCTGGCGTCGCACAATATCTTCGGGCGCCGTAGAAAGGAGAACATCCATGGGTGACCGCCCAGGTACCGCGGAAGCACACGAAGCAGCAGCATCCGTCGTGGCATCACCATCTCCTTGCGCGTCGTCCAGCGCTTGAGCAGTGCTTCCTGTTGGTCCTGCATCGTAGACGCGCACGTTCCTCATGTGCATTCCTCCTTCGTTGGATGCCATGGAAAAGTGCAAGACGACATCGTGGCGTTGGATGAGTACCTCTACGGGAATCCAGTTGGCAAACGTGAGGAGGGCGTTGAGCTTCGGCGGATCGCGCATCTCCACGGTGCTGTAGGCCACCACTCTGCCCATCTCCCCCATCGCCGGCCGCTCAAACACGAGGAGGTTGTTTGCTGGCTGGTAAGTCACACCCCACTCGCCCTTCGCGCTCGGGGTAGCGGGGGCATCGTCTGGGGTTGAGGACGCCATTCGACGCGATTCGGCGTGTGGTGGTGGTGGTTTGCTGTAGTACTCCCTACGTAGCTCATCGCAGAGATCCTTGTAGAGAGAGCGGAAGAGGTCGTAGTTACCAGCACCGTAGCGCTGCCGCATCGCCTCCATCCACGAGGTCTCCAGCTCAGCCGCACTCGTCACCTGCGGCACAGCTTCAGTCCCGTCCGTGGTGCCATCTGCGGTGGTGTGCATCTCTCGAACCATATGACGCATGAGTGGAAGACCGGCGCCACCGCGCAGCCTACGAAGAAGCATCATCGTCAGCGTACCTACACTAGTAAAATGAAAATAGAGAGGAAGAGGAAACGTCACTTGATGTTGGGGCACGTCGCCTTCACACAGCCACCACCAGAGGTGATGTGACAGTCCCCATCCGCCACACCAGGATTTTGGTAGTGGTAGGGTTTTCTTGTTGTATGTTTATCCTGGTAGAGGCTGGCCCAGACCGCTGTCAGCTGCCGTCTCGTTATAGGGATGGAAGGGAATTGGTTTGTTATGGTTGTGGTGCTGCCCACACGCAGTGAGGAAGGAAGCTCTTAAAATTAGGCCGTCGTCGTGGAAGCCATCGTGTGTGTGCGTGTTCGCACCACACAGATGGTGAGGAAGGCAGAGCGGCCCATTTTTGTGTGTGTGCGTGTTCGCTGCTTAGTCGCCCAGCCTCCAGATGGGGCGGTAGCCTGGGGTGTTCTTGTAGCTGTGGTCGAAGCGGTACATCTTAATCACACCATCGTGACTACCACTGGCAAAGCCAAGCCCGTCGGGGTGGAAGGACATGGCCGTGATGGTACCGAAGTGGCAGCGCAGCTGTCCCAGCTGGGTGCCGTGGACCTTGTGATAGAACTTCACCTCGAAGGTACTCTGACCTCCCTGGGTAGTGACATCGGCGGCATCCATGCCACCACCGAGTATGACGTGGTCGCTGTTAGGGCTGATGGAGACATCATTCACCGGCACGTCGCTCTGATAGCGCTGGATGACGTTGAGGTCCCTGTGGTCTACGAGGCAGGAGGAGCAATCATTGGAAGCAGTGGCGAGGGTGAGGTAGTCGCTAGCGAACTTGAAGCGGTTGAGGACCATGTCGGGGTGGAGTACCTTGCTGCAGATGATCTCGTTCTTCTCCACATCGAGGATGTTGAGCGTGCCACCTTCCGAGTAGTAGATGGTGCTATTCGTGGGTCCCCAAGACGCCCAGGTGATGATGTCGGAAGACTCGCTGAAGGACTCCATCGTGGGGTGAAACTGCGTAACAGCAGGGCGGATGTCCTCACCGGCGCGAGGGGGGTTGAAGGGGAGGTTGTAGAGCTGAATCGCGGAGGGCGTCTTGTTGCGGCCCTTGGTGGCCACCATCAGCAGCCGGTCGTCGTGGGAGAAGCCAACGCTCGCGCCAGAGGCCATGGGGCGGTTGATGGTGCCGAGCAGGGCTCCCGTCTCGACGCTCCAAATCATCGTCTCCTCACCCGCACTGGCCGTCGCTAAGAGGGTTGATTGGCGATTGACGTCCAGGGCCGCCATAGCGGGATCGTAGGTGCGCTTCGACTCGCCACCCTTGGTCGTGTAGGAGCCCATAAGCTCACCCGTCTTGGTGTACCAGCAGCAAATGGCGCAGTTAGTGTCCTTGGCTGAGGAAAAGAGCAGATCACCGTCGTGGCTGAACTTGAGCATCGACACGGCCTTGTTGTGGCCGTGAAGGGCATGGCCATCGAGGTTAACGCTGGACGACATGGTTGTGTGAGCGACCTGAGATCGTGTAGAGATGAGGTATTGGTGTGTGCGTACCGCAGGATGATGGGAGTCGGCCAAGTGGACTAGTGGATAGAGAGGGAAGAAGACGAGTGCCGCCGGGGGGTGAGGATTGGGCTCGTCAACAACTACCACGAAACGCATCAACAACAACAGCAAACAAGACGGAGAGAAGAAAGCATCAGAGTACGTTGGAGTATGAAGCACATGGAAGATGGACGTATTCTATCCTGCTCACACACAAGAAAAACAACCAGCAACATCAAGGAGACGTACTTCAGCAGCAGTATGGCATCTACCCTCCACGGGAAGTGGCCACAGCGACAACCAAAAAAGAAGCTGTTTTGGGCCTACCACCCGAGCGAGGCAAGACGCTTGTTCGCAGCGATCAGGAAGTCCTTGTGCGACCGACTTTCATCCGACGGAAGCACGCTTCGTGCCAACACCCCCACAGAGGGCCATCGTTGGGGAGTGGCCGGTGCTGCCACCTCCTTGCCAGACTTCACCCCTGAGTCCACAGCCGCTGTGGCTGGCCACTGTTGTTGAATGCGTTGCATCCCGCTCTCGATAAGAGACATGAGCTGGGCCAGCATGGTGTCCTCTGGACGCCGCGCCAGCTGCATCTCCATCCACTCGTTCATGGTACAAATCATGGCCCGCTGGTCTTCGATGGCGCCTGCGTGCCAGCTTGCCTGTTGGTTCTCCAGCTTCTCCATCTCAGTGCGCAGTTGTGTCTGGAGCTCGCGGAGGGAGGCACCAGTGGTGGTGGAGAAGTGCTCGACCTTTTCTGACACCTCCATGTCATGGCTATGGATTCTAGCAATCAGGCTCAGCAGCGTTGACGCAGCGACCGCCTCCCCAGCCTCTCCCTCCTCTTCTTCATCCTCTTGTGGGGGCAGCGTGTCGTGGAGGCTATCGGGCATGGCCAACAGTTCGTCCACGTCAACTGCTTTTGCTGCCGGGACAGCCACCACAGCCTCCTTCTCCACAGACGAGGTTCGAGACTTGATGGATGAGGAAGGCAATGGATCATCGGTCTGCGTGTTGGCATCCACACGGGGTGGTGCGGCGGCACCCGTGGTCCAAGGAGCAGAACCCCACGCAGCGGGCGGTGTGGGTGGCCAGGGCCACGGTGCAGCTGCAGGAGGAGCCCCCGTAGCGGGATGCATGGGCATCCACGCCGGCAGCCAGCACATGGGCACCGCCGCCGGTGCCGTCGTTGGCCATCGAGGAACCGCTGCTGCTGCAGCTTCGGCATGGCCGTAGGCGTCCTCTGGCGGCCGAACCCCCATCGCCGCGCCACCCTCCCAGCCGTGCCTGCGCGCTTCGCTCAACGGCGTAGCAAAGCCAACGGGGTCGGGGTGGCTAAAACTTCTTCGAGGGCGTCCCGAGGCGTCTGCGGGCGGCAGCAGCGCCGAGGACCGACGCCCGTGGAGAGGGGTCAGGGGTGGTTGCAACGTCACCTGCGCCACCGGACCAGAGCGTACACTGGGCGAGCGCTCCGGCAACGGTGGTGGTGGTGGTGGTGTGGACTGGGTCGTGGCTGCCGTAGGAGGCGACGACTGCCGCGATGCCGTGGGCATAGGCAGCGGCGGAGGCTTCGGTCGAGCAGTCACTTGCCGCTGCTCGGGGTCTTTGATACTGCGACTACGTTGAGATGCTGCAGGTGCAGATGGTGCGCCGACATTCGTAGATGCCAGGCTCGTTCGCTGAACGAGCCGAAGCTGGCCAGGCACTGATGCAACAAGCTTCCAATGATGTCCCTTCGCAGTCATCGATTCCGCCAGTGCTGCGCGCAGTGCATCTTCTTCAGTAGGGGAACCCCAACTCCTGCGGCTCACATCCACAACCTTCAACTGTGTGGCCATTAGGGCACGATGCACGATGCCCTGACGCACACCCCCAGGGCTGAAGAGATTGCCACGCAGCTCCAACACTCGTAACGCACTCTCCGCCGATAGCGAGCCCAGCAGGGCACGCAGTGTAGCATCACCCAATGCATTTTCAGAAAGGTTTAGCCGTTCCAAGCCAGCAGCTGAGTGTACATGAGCGGAGCCTCGAAGCATTCGCCGCCACGTAGATGGCCCTCCACGGCCTCTCGCCACACACAGCAGCCGCTGCAAATCATTGCTAGATTCATCTGTTAGCCCGCAGTCCACCAACGTCAATTCCCGCAACCGCCCACATCCCCCCGGTAGATTCGTGAGTCGATGGCACTGCTCCACAGACAACGCACACCTCTGAAGAGTTAAGCAGCTCAGTTGTGGGCATCGCGGCAGTGCTCGAATCAGCTCTCGGCTACTCCGTAACTCCGAAAGCGGAAAGCCCTGGAGCTCCACCCGCGTCAGAGACTCCCCCAGGTGCGAGACAACCGCGCCAACACCCTCAATCAAGGCCTCCAGGCGGGGCCTCTGTGAGAGTTCCAGGATTGATGGTACCTCTCGCCCACCATTTCCTCCCGTACTCATTGACGCATTATCGTCATGCTTATGCCCACCACACACAACCACCAACACCGACAACCGGCTAACTTCACCTTGTTTCTCTCTATCCGTGGCACAACGGTTCGTCGACCGACTACGCTCAGTCACCTCCGTACCAGATACTCTATGCTTGCTTCCCCACCGACGTCCACGCGGCACCGAAGACTCAACCATCTCTCCGCACCGGCTCATTGCGCGCGAAAACAGCTCCAAGGTGCGCACCGGCACGGCACCCACATTGACAATTAGGCAGCCCTCATTCCATCCATCCACCAATGCCATGAATGGTTGTACCCTCTGCTCCTGGCAGCAGCGAAGGTACGCCTCCACAACCGGGTCCATCACACAAGACCAGCTAAACAGCAACCGTCCTCAGAGCTACCTTCAAAAACTTGCCTATCTCAAAAAGGCACCCAAATTATGGAAAGAAGAGACACATTCTCATATTCATACCGTCATTCCAGTACACTCACCAACGACATCCCACCACCTTCACCAGAACCTCAGTGCAAAACACTCAAACAAGAACAAACAAGGTGTATCTATGGCGGTCGTGCCGTCCCACGGCATATGCACAACTAGTGGCGCTCACCGCGCAGGCGGAGGGCAAGCTGCACATCCTTGGGCATGATGGTCACGCGCTTCGCGTGGATGCAGGCCAGGTTGGTGTCGGCAAGCAGGGACACCACATATGACTCAGTGGCCTCCTGGATGGCAAGGATGGCGCTGCTCTGGAAGCGGAGGCCCTCCTTCTGGGCGCCCGACACCTCACGCACAAGGCGCTGAAAGGGGGCACGCTGGATCAGCAGGTCCGTGCTCTTCTGGAAGGCGCGGATCTCACGGAGCGCCACGGTGCCAGGACGCCAGCGGCGAGCATGCTTCACGCCAGACGCCGCCTTGGGAGCCTTCTTGGTCTTCTTGGAGGTGATGCTGCGCTTGGCACGGGCGGTTTCCTTGGTGCGGGACATGGGTAGGAAGGTTGGGTAAAGGTGTGGTTGGTTGTGGTAGAAGATCTGCAACGAAAAGAAGAACAAAAAGTGGAAACAACAGGAGGTTGGTCAGTGCAAATAGTAGCAGCTTAGGAATACCAGCTCAGCGAATGGACGATTGGAAGAGAGAAGTCGATGTGGGTTGACTGTTTGCAGTGCGGTGCACCTCAGCGAGGTCACACACTCACAACACACACACACACACGCACACATGCACGCACAACGCAGCGCATGTGATGCTGCTGCTGCTGTGGTGCGACGAGATGGGGGGGCAAGCATTCCACTATCCATCAAATCATCATCATCATCATCATCATCCTGCTCAACACCGTGTGAGTTTCGTGTGCATCAGCCATAGATTGCTTGGTTTTGACTTCAGTGGTTGGTCCGATTATTGGTCGAATTGATGTCATCCCTCGCACACATACACTCACACCGTGATCCTACAGCAGAAACAACAACAACAACAATTCATTCAGAAGTGCGCTGATACTCGCTGGACGTCAGATTTCAAGGACTAGAGTTGAATCTCATCGGCAATGCTCGGATATATGCTTGTTCTCATTGCTCATCACCGTCACAGCGCCAGTACAGCAGCACAGGTCTTCCTCGCCACATCCTTCGGCACCACCCACGGGTTGGCGGGAGGGACGAGCGAAGGGCAGGTTTGTGTGAACAGCTCCATGCAGTCGCACGGAAAGGAAAACAAAGTGGAAAGGAAAGGCGAAGGAGAGCACACGCAAAAACACCCGTCAGCGGATGACGCTTAACAGCGCTCAGTCATGGAGGGCTCCGTGAGTACGCACCACATCCTCCGAAAAGGACAGATGCGCACCCGATGGTGTTGTTGTTCTGCATCACGGAATGCCATCACGCGTGGACCACGCCTCTCCTCTCGGTCTCTCCGCCGCGCCAACAGCAGCGGCTGAGACAGCACCACAAAATAGGAAATGGAAAGATGGGGAACGGGACAAGTAAGGGGTGGAAAGGAAGAAGTGGGAGTACTGTCGGCCATTAACTGAGCAAGGGGTGAGAAGATAGATACGTTTGGTTCAGTGAGTGGAAAGGGGGGTAGTTTTTTGTGTGGTGGTATGGTGTATTTCTGAGATCTATAGTGATGGCTTTGTGCTGGAAATAAGTGATCGAA
The DNA here is from genome assembly GCA_030849065.1 of Jaenimonas drosophilae. NCBI lineage: Eukaryota > Euglenozoa > Kinetoplastea > Trypanosomatida > Trypanosomatidae > Jaenimonas > Jaenimonas drosophilae. The sequence continues at coordinate 49,030 of JASAON010001543.1, forward strand.
TCTAACGTACAGCTTGTCTGGGAAAGAAGGAAGGAGAAAGAAAAGAGGGTAGTGTGTCAGGAATGGAATGAGGGAGATGTGAACGGATTTGTTGGACTGCAGGATAGTGTGAGGCGAGTGTGTATTTCGGATTGAAGTCGCAAGAAGGGTAGAGTGAGTTCACGTGGCTTTTGCGTTTGAGTGGTGTGTTGTGCTGCGGAATGCAAACCAAACGCTGTAACTGAGGTCGCTGTGGCCGCATTGTACGGGTTACATCGCGCGTGAGAGCATCGGTGGTGAGTGCCCTTCCACTGAAAGGGTGAGCATCGTGGAATTACGGCAAAGGCATACCGAGTGTTGATAGGAAAGGTATTGAGAGCCAGCCACGCACAATGGCGGTTCAGTAGCGGATGAGGTAGCACGAAATAAGGGAATAAGTACCTACCGTAGAAGTGAAATTGCTTCTACAGGCCAAGTTCCGCCTCCAGTTGCTTCATTTCGTCGGCTTCCTGTTGCTTTCTGGAATTGGTGGGCAACTTGGTTGTTGGAACTTTAGGCATATCTGGCATCTTCATTGCCTCCTCGCGCTGCTGCTCCTCGTGTTCCATCTGGAGCTCCAACAAGAGGTCGTCCTCATCCACCACATTATTCATGTCCAGACGTTGCTTCATGGCCTCGCTCACCTGGTTGGCCTTGTCGACCTCCTCCATAAGGTCCTCCATATTGTCCTCAATCCTGTCCGCCTCCATCTTCTTGTTGCCCTTCTTGAGCTCCTCCTTGGCCTCCTTCTGCGCTTTGAAGAGCTCCTGGTTCATCATCTGATTTTCCATCGTGAACTTCAGCGTCATTTGGTTGTTCCGCTGGCTCTCCAGGGTCTCAATCTGGCCGTCGTATAGTTTCTTTCGGCGCATGCATTCCATGGCGCCCTGTACGTTCTTCTTTGCATATAATTGCGTTGCGCGCGTCTTCTCATCGTTTGACTTCTTCTCCAAGAGCTGAATCCGCTTATCCAAGAGTTCAATCGTCGAGTCGAGCTTGCTGATGCCAGCTGATTTTCCCTCACCAGTGTCCGTCGACACCTTCGCCTGCTTATCCTTTCCAAAAAGTCGAGAAAACATGATTAAGTTTCCTCTCGACAAGACCGTGTTCAGGAACTGCGGATGTTCAGCAGAGATTGTGATAGTGATGTGCTCAAGAAGCCAGATCTATTGCTCCGTATAATGTGTAACAAAATCACTTCGACTCCGAGTAAACAAAGAACATTGATACAAAGAAAAACAATGAGAAGCATGGAACTTGGCTATTGGCAAGATGTCACAGCACAACATCTTCCATCACTCATAGGCTTCATCACCTTACCACATGATTAGTAGGTTGGTCTCCATATTGAAAGGAATTGGAGAGTTAGTGATGGGTGTCAGCTTCATTCGATAGCTCAAATGCGTTCTAA
>JASAON010001544.1:0-50659 GCA_030849065.1 Jaenimonas drosophilae
CTGTGGCTGGCGTCTGTTAGTACCTTGATAGGCATGGTGGAGCTGTTGTGTGGTGCAGTAGCTTTTACAACGTTATCTTGTAGTAGGTAGCCAAGTTGGAAGCTATTCAAGAATTGCTCGTAGAGCTCCGTGAAGTCGTCGAACATGACAATGACGGTAGCGGTGGAGTGGTGCCACAAAAAGTCTGCAATCGGTTGGATGTCCTCCTCAAGTGTGCCAATGACGATGGTTGTGCCCGTAGTCACGAGGAGCGTCTGAATGGCTGCCTGGCTGACCATGAAGGAGGTCAGCGTCAGCTCGAACTGTGCAAAGATGTTGTTGATGGCGATGAGGATGGCCTCGGTGACGAAGGGGTCGGTGGTTCGGAGTACTGCGAGAATGTTTGTGGCGGCGGTCTGTGTGGAGGAGAGGAAGGCGGCGTGTGCGTAGAGCTGCTGCTCGAGGGTTGCGAAGAGGTATACCTCGTCGGAACTGATGTGGCGGACGCCGGGTGTCATGAGAATGGGATCGAGCACCAGCGCGTGGACTGCTGCGGGGTCAACGTCGGCGGGGATGCCGGCCTCAAAGAAGGAGATGTGGTCGCGGGCGATGTAGTCAGAAATGGTGTTTGTCGTGGCAGTGGAGCTGTACGGCGCCACGTGTGCATCGTAGCTGCCAGGGAGGAATTTTTGCAGGGTGGGGCTGTTGTGAATGACCACAATCGCTTCCTGCGTCTCAAGAAGGAGGTGGGCACTGCGTAGGATGTTGCTTTGGTTGACGAGTCCGACGTTGAGCGGGATGGCCGAGGTGGTTGCCGCTGCTGCTGCTGAATGAAGGACAAGTATCACGGCAAGAAGTACACACGCCGGAAGAACATGGCCGCCATGTTGATGGGAACGGGACAGCGACATCAGAAGCGTGGTAGAGTGGATGCGTACAGGAAACAGAAGGTTGACTTGGATATCAGGCGGCTGAGAAGCCGGAGTGGCACCTGTGTGTTGTCGTGAGTGCGGCTGCGCGATGTGCTGCAGCAACGAGCACACAATTCACAACAAACAAGAGAGACAGCCAACTAGCAGTCTTTAAAGAAGAAGAAGAAGAAAGAGGTACGTATGAGAAGCACTTCCACGGCACATTGCCGTTGTGTGCTACAGCTGAGACTTAGGTTGGCGAGTGGGATTGTTGTAGAGTGTAGAGTAGAAGCTTAAGATAAAGCGGGGCCCACGTTGCTGCATTATGAGGCTAGTGAAAAGAACGCACGCTCAGAGGCGTCATGCGTGGAATCGTGGCGATACATGCATGGAGTTGATGTAGGGCCGTCTCTAGCTCGGAAATGCATCGTGAGCTCGCACGCATCTGTGGCGTATCTGCGATATTCACTATTGGTTAATGTCAGTGGCCATTTGCCACCATCAATAAACAGCGATGGGAAAAAAAATAACGTGGGGGTTCTACAGGATACACAAAAAAAAACAAAAGAACATGATGATGCGTCGGTGAACGGGAGCACTCAACAATCCGCATCACATACAACATATAGGGTGTGAAGGGCGTTGCTTTTGTTTTTGTGTTGTGTGTTTGTCTGACGTGGGGGGGGGGGGGTATGGCAGTACATTACGAGCCATTGTGTAAACTAGATATAAGAAAAGATATGTGAGTGCGTGCACGTCGTATACCACGCGACGCATACGTCACTCCCACTCCTCAACATGATAGGCATCCCAGCCACGGAGCTGCGGCGGTTTGGACGGAGACGGAGGTGGCAAAGGTGATCGCGGCCGGCGCTCGGGGAGGTCGCGGCTCCATGACTCCTCCGGACGATGAGGGCCGTCGTAGTAGGACGAGCGGTACATGGTGGATGCTTCTTGGTTCCATCGTCGGTCGTAGCTGGAGCGGTTGTCAGTGCTTGGGTAGATGGAGTCCACATGAGATTTATCTGGGTAGGTGTAGGCACTGCGCTCGCACCGCTCAGGCCGCGGCGCAAGAATGGGTGCGGGAATGGGCACCAGGCATCCCTCCATGGGGGAGTAGCTCTGCTCCCCCTCTTCTTCACGTGGGCTGCGGTGCCAGTTGTCCTCCACTTGTGTGCCAACACTGCACGTGATGACGGGCGGGGGGAGCTTGATCGGCGCGTCATCCTCATACACCGACCGCGGGGGCTCTTCAGTGTAGGCAGACAGCCTGTCCACCAACGCCTCCTCCTCCTCTTTCTCATCCTCTGGGCTTACGCACACCGCACGCTCCTCCAGCACAACTTCCTCCTCCTCCTCCTCCTGCTGAACGGAGTCGGAATACATAACACGTGAGGTTTGGCCCTCTGCCTCTTGCCACTCGTCGTCCTCCTCCTCCTCCACACCTGTGTTGGCTATGGGGAGTGCGCGGCTTGCCTGTCCTTCGGCAAATCGCTCCTGCGGCTCCGTCGATTCCACGACACGTGGCGCATCCATCACACGATGAGCCTCGCCACGTGCCTCTCGCACGCGCTCCTCCTCCACCTGGCGTACCGCGGTGCTGCGCTCCTGCGCTACCTCCCGCTCTGGCTTGTCCTCCTTCAGGATGAAGATGCGTTGTGGGGTGTCATTGTTGCCCACGGCGTGCTCACCAAAGAACTCAATGTGGTAGTTCTTGTCCGCACTCGACGGCAACATACGATGGGTGGCCTCGGTCATCAGCACTTGGCCCCCACCACGGCCCAGGCCGCTGGTGGCAGCCGCACAGGGCTCCAGATCAGTTTCCTGCACCTCCTCCGCGTCCGGGGTACGCTCGCAGTGGCCACTGTGCATGCCCACACGCACGGGAAGGTAGCCTGCGGCGTAGCAAGCACGGCCCTGAAGGGGCTCATCCGCTCCTTCTTCCTGTGCCGCATGGCAAATGGCAGAGACGTCGTGCGAGTGGTGAGATCGGACCTCTGTCTGAATACGCTGGCCAAACCGAAGGGCATCCTCGGCCGTTTTACTGCGCACAACGAAGGTCTCACCGGAGCTTCGACTGAGGTGGCAGCGCTCACCGCGGGCAACACGCTGCACCAGGCGCTGGAGCTCATCAACCGCTCCCTTCATGCTCTCCGGTTCATGGTACCACAGCCAGCCTCGGTCGGCGACGCTCACAACGACGATGGTCATGTCCTGCTCCTCCGCCTCCTTCTCCTGCGTGGATGAGCTACTTCTTCCGCATGGGCAGCACGCACAGGGGCAGCAGCAGCACATAATGAGCAAAATAAGAAGAAGCAACAGCATCAAGGCTATGATGGCCAAGATGATCCACAACACGTAGTTGTCCGTGAATGTGCCGCGTGCTCCGGTGCCGTAGTTGTGAGCTTGAAAGCCACCACTGCCATCACCAAGAGGAGGTGTAAGGGCCCGGCTCGTGGCAGGTGAGACATCTTTATCGTAGATACTGGAATAAGGCCACAACCACAACTTGGTTGCTCCGTAGTTGACGATGCACGACGATGGATTCTGCGACGGTCCTGTGCAGCCTGTCGTGTAGGGGCCGAAGATCATGTCATCAATCTCAACCGTCTTGGTTGAGAAGAAGGCCTTGGAAATGCCAGCCGAGGTGAGTTTCTTTGCCTCAAGGGAAGTCAAGCCAGCCACAAGTGCAGTCACAAAGGCACGCAGGCCAGCAGGAGTGCGGTAGGTGGCTGGCATGTTGGCGTAGAAGATGCTCATCGCGTCGCTGTAGTGAGCGGTGGCACCCGTTAGAGCCATCGTGGGGGTCTCGAATGGCGCCGATTCATCCTCGGCGTACGCACGAGCGTGGAGCTCCATGAGCACATCAGTGGGAACACCGGCCTCACTCCAACGTGGTAGGTTGGTGGTGTAGAGCAGCCGAGACATGGCAGACTTGTACTCCGTGCCAAACGACGTCACAAAGGTGTCGTAGAGCACCGTCAAGTCATCAAAGTCCACAATCACCGTTGCGTCACTGTGGGCCTCCAGGAAGGTCACGAGTGGTGCAACGTCCGCAGTGGTCAGGCCCACCACAAAGGTCGTGCCACTGGTCAGAAGCTCATCAGAGATGGTGGCACCAGACACAACCACCGAAGATGATGGCAGGCTAAGTCCATAGAAGCTGAAAGCCACCTTGGCAGCAGCTGTAATAGCATCCACACCATCGCTGTCATCTCGAAGAAGAAATCGTAAATGTGTTGTGCTGATGTCATGCTCGCTGCAGTAAAAGGCACAAACATATAGCTGTTGTACCAAGGTTGGAAACAGGTAGATGATGTTCGTGCTTTGCATATGAAGGCCTGTAGTGGCGTTGATGGGATCAACCACCAGTGTAGAGCTGAAGTTGGTCATATTAAAGGGGATGCCACCCTCAATGAAGGATACAGGAGTAGTTCGGACCCATTCTTCTATGTCAGACGTTGCGTTGTCTTCGGATACAGTGGTGCTGGTGCTGGAGTAGGGAAAGGCAAGAAGCTGCTTCAGTGCAGCATCATTCTCCATCTCGGCCACAACCCCAGACGTTTGGTCTGCGAGGTAGGAACTGTAGTCAAGACCCGTGACGGTGACAATACCAACGCTAAGGGAGTCTGCGGCCAGTGCGTGCTCAGTCAGGCACATCACCACCAGCCATGCCATCCACAGGCTCCAGGATCGTCCGTAGGTTCGCATAATCCAAAGATGCCGGTACAGCGCCGCCTCTAATCTGAACAACGTGGGCGCCAACTCCGCCCACAGACAGAAACAGCAATACGCAATTCTTCATGTAAAAACAACACAGAAAAACAAATGGAGAAGAGATTAGCAAATCATTGTTCTTACAAAGCACTCAACACGTCAGTAGAGTTAGGCATGCACGTGCACGCATGTTCAGGTGCTCACACGCACATCATACGCAGTGCGTGTAGTAAAGTAGCTTCTCAGGTGGTTTGCAGGGCACGAAAGTAAAGAAGGCATATATATGTATGAACAACGGTGCTCGATGTTGCGTAGTGACACCCTCTTAGTGTGTTGGAGTGGACTCCTATGGCATTGTAGGGGTTCACACGCAGCACCCAAAGAACATGAACCATTTGTGGAAGGGAGTGTTTTAATGTCGTGGAGCAGGATGGGAAGGGCGGACATGAAGCAGTGGCAGATCACTACGGCCTCGTGACTGTCTTTCCAGCCATGACAAGAGAGGGATACTGAAAAGATGGCCAAGAGCGCCATCACAAAGATAAACACAAAAAAAAAAGAAAAAAAAGTGTTTTGTGTGTGCAGTGCGCCGGTGTGTCTGTGCCCGGCTCATACTGTTGTCGATGTGAGCGGGCATAGGCATTGCCCACAACGAAGCAGTGGAAGCAGAGCCGAGCATGACTTCCTTCACATACGCGCACGCACATCTCATGTCAAGGTACTCACAATGGGAGACCACCCTCGGTGTTGCGAGGAGAGAGGCATAATGCCCACAAGGTATAACGAAAGGGTGGGAAGGGGGAACGCGCTTGTTGTGCAGAGCTCGCCGGGGATGACGTGTTGCGCCGACATGTTCTGACACTGCGAGCATTGACACACACATGCCACCAGCAGCAACAACAAGCAAGATATAGAAAACAAAAAAAGGATATCTACGTACGTCATTGATGGTGAACAGAGTTAACGGAACAAAAATGATAAGAAAAAAAAATGCAGGAGATGCACCTCCTAACCTCCTTTGACGTCGCAACCCCCAATGAGGGGGCGCCTCTACACAAAGGTGAGCATGCACACGCACTACACCTTCCAACAATGTAACAAACAAGTGAGGCACTCCTGCCCGGACAGGCAGGCATGCTAACATGGAGATGCGTATGTGGTTGTTTCAGTCAAGAAACCATCCACAACCAACACCTGATCTCATGTTTTGGTATTGTCACAACATTCACATGGCATCAAGCTCAAGGGTCTACTTGCGGCGTCTCATCGGAGAGGCCGCAGCAGCAGGACCAGCTTGAGCAGGGCCACGCGCTGACACCTGCGTCGATCGGGTGACCATCGTTGCTGTGGGCATCACAAGAGACTCCACCGGGTACACGGAGTGGCAGCAGGGGCACTGATACCCGTTGACCCTGTTCCACTGTGCTTCATCACCACGCTCCTGAGCAGGCGCGGCCGCAGTGAAGTGCTCCGCCACCTCTTCTCCATAGAGCTCGGAACAGCGCTTGCAGGGCATCATGACTGTAGCAGTGCCCTCCGCCGTCCTGAGAGGAAGCTGCTCCTCCACGCTCTGAATGCGACGCAGCTGCTCACCACGAGGGCGGCCCTCACTGCGTACATCCTCCTCCTCCTCCTCCGCAACGTTCTCGTCCATGCGGACCTCGGCAACATCATCGACGTGTTCATCCGAGCGGTCACGAGTCTCTGCCAACACGAGCTCTTCCTCATGCAAGTGCAGCGCACGTCCACTGGACGGGCCACCAACGGCAACCATGGCGCAGCCCTCCGCCACTTGGTAGGGAAGCTGCTCCTCATGGCTGGAGAAGCCGTTCATCCTGGGCTTCTCCGTGGCCTCATCAACGTTCTCCTCCATCGACTTATCTTCTTCCTCCACAACACCCTCATGCTCCTGCACCTTTACGCTTGGTGCGGCAATGACGAAGATCTCCATCGGTGTGTCATTGTTGCCCACGGCGTGCTCACCAAAGAACTCAATGTGGTAGTTCTTGTCCGCACTCGACGGCAACATACGATGGGTGGCCTCGGTCATCAGCACTTGGCCCCCACCACGGCCCAGGCCGCTGGTGGCAGCCGCACAGGGCTCCAGATCAGTTTCCTGCACCTCCTCCGCGTCCGGGGTACGCTCGCAGTGGCCACTGTGCATGCCCACACGCACTTGCAGCATTGACCACACAAAGCCACTGGAGCCCTCACCATCGCCGTACATGTCAGCCACGGCATCCGAGCGCTGCCGCCGGGCGTCCTCTTGAACAGCACAACCAAAGCGTACCGCCGCCTCCGCCTTGTGACACTCCACAACAAAGTGGTGCTCCGACGAGGCCACCACGCGGCAGTCGTGCCTCTCCGCCAAGTTTTCCACCGTCTGATGAAGTCGCTCCGCTGCAGCATCTAACTGGTCGGCATCCACGGAACGCAACGTCTCAGGATCGTCAATCTCCACCACGATCAGCGTCACGCAGTTGTCTGGGGTGTTGGAGGCAGCATCGGCAGAGTGGCGGCAGCAGCACAGAATCAGCAGAATCAGCAGCAGCAACAGCATCAGGGCGATCACACCGAGAATGGTCCACAGGAAGATGTTGTCGTAGCTGTCCTTGAAGTGGCCGGAGGAGGTGAGGGCGGAGTTGACGTTGGCCAACAAGGGCTTGCCGTTTGACTGCATCATACCACCATAGGTCCACAAAGACACACCACTTGGTCCGCTGTTAAGCACGCAGTTCTCCTCGGGCGCAATGCAATGGGAGAGGAAGGGGCCGTAGGTGTTGTCGCCCACAGCAAAGGTCTGGCCGCTGAAGAGAACGTGGTCAATCGCGGAGCTCGATGACGATCCAGCGCGGTTAGCGGCAGCATTCATCACCAACGTGGACAAGTACGCACGAAGGCCGGCAGGGGTCTGAGAAGTAGCGGGCACATCCGCGTAGTACACATTCATAGCATTGGTGTAGTCTGTTTCGGTTAGAGCGTGTGCAGGCTTCGCGGCATCCGCGGCGGGTACCACATCTCCCTCCACTGACGCACCAACTGGAATGGCCTCGTGAGCGTTGACGTCGGTTTTGGCCCCAGCAGCAGCGGCCTTCGTCCATGGTGGCAGGTTGGACACGAACATGATGGAGTCCTGAACATCAGAGTAGGTGGTTCCCAGAACGCTGGAGTACATGTTAAAGTGCATCGTTAAGTCATCAAAAAGAAGCAAGACCTTGGCGTTGTTGCTCTTCACAGTCGTGGCGATGTCAGTGGCCATGGCATCCGTGGAGCCGAGGATGATGTTGATGCCCTTCGTGGAAATGTAGGTGGCGGCGGCCAAGTTGGGCTCCATGATGAAGACGGCATCCACCGTGACGCCGCGAGCCTTGAGTGCGCTCATCAGGTAGTTCAAAGGGGTGTTGGGGGAGGCATCTGTCAACGAGATGATGTTGAGCTCGCTTGGCTTGTTGGCAGAAAGATACTGTGCAAAGATGGTGAGTTGCTGTGGCACGGTAGGGCACAGAAAGGCCAGGTTCTTCTGCATACCAATGAGGGTTGGGGTCAGGCCAATGGGATCCATGTAGATCTCACTGAAGGTTGTCAGGGAGGACGGATAGCCACCTTCGATGTAGCTCACACTGTGGGTTTTGAGAGCTGTGTTGACCTGTTCCTGGGCGGTTTCGGTGGCGCTGTTGGAGGTGACAGCCATCTCAACGCTGGTGTAGTCGTAGTGAAGAAGATTGTGAATGCTGGCGGTACTCTGCATCAAATCAATCATGGTGGAGGTTTGGGTTGCCAAGTAGGTGCCGGCGGGAATGTTGTCCACGTTCAGAACGCCCACTGTGATGGTGGACGCCTGAGCCACCATGGTGGCTGTCATGGAGAGCAGCAGAAGCCCAACGAAGCATCCGCTGAGGAGGTTGTGACGGCGCGCCATGGAGAATAGGGATGATCTCGGGCAGGTAGGCGTAGAAGGAAAAGGCAGGTGCGACAGGCACAAGCGTGAGCGGTTGATCAAAGGTTAGGATTAACGGGAGGTGAAGATTGTGTGTATGTACGTACACTTGGCAATACAAAAAATGAGAGCATAGACAAGGAGAAGAGAACAGTGTTAAGCGTTGTGAGCACACTCTTCTTATTGTGTGTTTTCGAGGGTCATTTCCCCCCGCACACGTGAAGAAGACAGCATTTGGAAGAGGCATGGGATCGTGCGAGAACAGAGCTCAAGATGGAGAGGGGAAGTATTTTTGTTTCTGGTGGAATCATGCTGATTCACCGGAGTTCTAAGAAGAAACGGTCGGGTCATTGTATTCTGCCGCTCATGTTGTCTCAGAGGGGGGGGATCCCCATGCACACACTCTCTTTGTTGAAGAGAAGAATGAAATAAATAAAACAGAAACAAACATCACAGACAATTTGTTTCATTTCATGTAAGCAAGAAAGTGGGGCCTGTTCTAACAATTGGGGTATCGCCCAGCGTATCAGCGCCACACAGCTCTGAAGAAGCAGAAACAGGGTAACGTTTGGGGAGCACGGTCACGGAAACGTCTGTGTATAGAAAACGAGAGAGGGGAGAAAACGGCGGATGAAGAGTTGGTGGTGGTGGTGGTTGACTCTTCTTCGTTCTTTTGTTGTTGACGCAATTAATATACTAGCTCTCTTCAGCATCATCCCCGCTGGATGAGGATTCATTTTTCATGCGTGGACGTGTCACAAAAAAACGGGAACTTCGCTTGCGCGACGAATCCTGTTCCTTCTCTGGCATCTTTTTGGGTGTGTCCACATTCGCCGCCAGTGGATTGATGTAGGTGACGTCGTCGGTGTAGGCCGTGGAATGATCCTGATTCATGGAGCGATCATCACTGGCAGCATCGTTGGTGCTGGGTACAAAAGGAATTCCAGTAAGACTGTGTAGGCTGAGATGTGCACGAGCAGTGGGGGAGTCAGGCTGTTGATTGTCATGACTTCCATCATCGTGTAGACCATCTTGGTCCTCCACGCGCTTCTTAAAGGAGTAGCGCGCCGAGCGTTTCGCCTGTGGGGCATCTGCGTCGCCATCCGCACCATCACCAACGAGAGGAGGCTCAATGGAAACCTGCGACTGACGCAATCGGCGGGTGCTGTTGAGGGTGCCGGTGGTCTGTGCCGTGCTTGGCCGTCCAGTGTCCAAGCTGGAGGAGAGTGCCGTGCCAGGACGATTCATCTCCCCGCTCCCGGTTTCCCCATTGCCAAAGTGAATGAAGTTGGGTGAGCCCACCCCGAGTCGTTGACGGCGGTTGCCATTTGGGGAAACGGCATTGCTGAGGTCTCCGGCATCGAGGGGCCCCGTCATCGCCATGGGGTCCTCACCCGACGTGGCGGCCGGGGGAGGTGGAACAGTGCGCTTGTCCGCTCGGCGGTGAGAGGGCGAGGTGGCGTTGGATGACGGCTGACTCGGCACATCCCCATCACCAAAGTCAACGGCGAGAACGCGGATAAGCAGTGCCGCCCTATTGTCCTTGGCTTCGGTCAAGGGAATCCAGTCCTCCTTCTCATAACCACGCGGAAGGCCCTCCAGAGGCACCACGCAACGTCCTATCACCGTATCCTTGAGAAAGCCGTGGTCCATCACGGTGATCTCACAGTTGTCATGGAGTTGGTGATTGCCCACCTTGAGGAGGAATGTCTTGTTCCACTGGGGTGCGGAGTCATCCTTGGCGACAGGTGTTTTGCCCTCGTTGTTGTTAAGCTTCACCATCACAAAGGGTTTCGTCGAGCCTGACTTAGTGGAGATGGAACGTCCACTCACAACCGTGAGATTGAGCAGGCCCATGGTACGACGACGATGTTTGTTGGAATCAAGGGTGATGTGATGACGGCGTCAAAAATCAGAGAAACGGAGTGATGAAATCGGTGGTTTCACTGGGCCAGCAACAGCGTTGTTGGACACCCTTCACCGAAATCGCAAACACGAATGCTAGTGCGGAACGCGAGCAATAGGGGGGAGGGAGTGGTAGTCGAACAATAGTTTCAGCTCACACGAATTGTCCCACTGAACCGGAAAGATACGGGAGAGTAGTGGTCTACTCACCAGCAAGGGAAGGAGAAGTACGGCGCACGCGTGATGCCTCTCGAGAAGTGGTAGTTGGTGGGTGAGTGACCTCAATGAATAAAAAAAAGAACGCAGAGCGGACTGACTGTTGAAGTAATTTGGAGTGAACAAAAAGAAAATAAAAGAGTGTCACCGATGACAATGTAGAATGGTTTTTTTTTTGTTGTGTGTGTGGTTGACTGATAATCCTGATGGGTCCTATTGTTGGGGCAGTCTTGAGACAGTGAAAAGGAGAGAAGCACAACATGGCACAGAAGAATGCCTGGTCAGGCTGGATCAGTAGCGGACGAAGGAACTCCATCCAGGTGTCATTTTTTTTTTGGCTGCGGAGGAACAAAGACCAGTACATAGGTGCCTCCACCCGCAAAGAGGATAGCAGCGGTCATGGGCATGTCAAGTCCGCAGTGCCGCAGACGATGGACACACGCCACACTCGAGCGTCAACCATGCGCCACTTCCACAGTATGCAGAATAAGCCTGACTAATTCATTGTGAACAGAACAGGAACAGGAACAGGAACAGGAACAGGGAGAAAAAAAACAGTCATGAAGTGAGGACAAAGAGGTTGTCTGAGATTTCCATAATGGACATCCATGTGTAGCAAACAAAAGCGACGGCTGACCGTTGCATCGATGAAGTGGGCTCACACAAAAAAAAACAAATTCAAAAGTAGGTGGAAGCCACTTCCGGAGAGATGTCATCAAGCAGACACCAGCAGAAGCATCAACCATATGAGAAGGGCGACCACCATGGAAATAACAACAGCAACAAGCGTGAAAGCAACAACAACAACAAAAAACGTCGACGCAATTCACATCAAGAGGTAGGAAATAACCCCCAGATCCTGTGCCGTCACAGCGAAACAAAAGTGCAACGAACAAGGAGAAGGGTGCAGGAGATCCCTAATGAACCAATCAGTCCCACTCATCATCACCGGAGAGATCCTCCACAACGACGGCATTGGAATCCATTTCACTATCGCCATCATACTCCCACTCGTTAGCACCATCATCATCATCCAATGAATGAACGCTACCCTTTAGGAACTTCAAATCGCCTGCCTCGTCTGAGTTGGACTCATCGAGGGCATACGCGTCACTGATGCACTTCACCGGTCTCCCACGTGCGGGGGTACCATTTTGCACAACCTTCTTAATTGGAATTCGGCATGGAACTGCGCCTACGCGTGCCACTTCCTCGACGGAGCATAGTGGAGCATCATTCATTGAAACAATCTCGTGTTTGGGAGCCGACTGCTCATCCAACAAGGGAGGCGGAAGCGCGTGCTCACCGTCATCGGACAAGTCAGCGAGCTCTTGGGCAAGACACTCACCACGTGGCTCTGGTGCAGGTGCAGGTCCAGGTGCAGGTTCAGCTGCAGGGGGAGCCTGTGCTGTCATCGGAGAGGTCGTGCCAAGTGGCAGCTCCTCATTCACACCAGAAACCAGAACACGAAGTTCAAGCGTGGTGCTGGTGTCCGCCGACGGCACCGGTAGAGCCAGGCGGCGCTCAGAATCACCAAGCAGCTGTTCCAAGTCCATCTTCCACACGCCCACCACCTTCTTCGCAGCCATCACCCGGCCATTCATCAGCTTTACTTCCAGCTGCCTGCTACTGTCCTCCGTGTTGTGCTCCACGGGGAAGCTACATGCGTAGTCCCACTGTGCCTCCTTTGACTCTGGTGTGCGCTGGGTCTGCTTGCCAAACTGAAGGGAAACAAAGAGGGAAGGTGCTAAGGAAAAGAAAGATTTTGGCTGGGTTAGGTTGTGGCATTGCACCACGTGAACCTGAAGATAGGCCATGAATTCACACACAGTACACAACTCTGTGCTGGCGAGGGAGCGAACAGAAAAAAAAAGTGTGATTGAAGTGAGCAAAGCAAATACTTTGTTTATATACCCGAAATCAAGTGAAGAAAAACACGATTTGGGGGACTCGTTGAATACCCGTCAAGACCTAAAAGAGAGAAGGTGTGAAGAAGTGAGAAAGTTGGTGCATTAAATTGGTTGACATGGCATAGGCACTACTTCTTGTGGAAATCCAGCCCACATCTCAGCACCAGCGAGAAGCATCCAAGACGGTCATGAATAAATGGCCAGGCCCCAAGTGTCCCCGCTTCACGCTGATCGACTACATAATGTTTGGCCAGCCGGGAGAGACAACCTCTGGCTGCACTCGCGTCAACAATCACTTCGCATATGGCATCATGATCAAAATAGAACGTAACAGAAGAACTGGAACTTTGGCAGTGGGATGGGGCACACGTCCTGTGTGTGATACACGCAGGACGACCCCATACACCCCACCACGGCTACAAACAATTAAAATAGAACTAAGCAATCCACCAAACAAACAAAAAAGGGAAAAGAGGCGACACAACAGAAAAGGACTGTAAGCCCCCCTGAAAGCCGTCATCACACATAGTGAAGTGAACACGTGTGGAAAGGTTGAGGCAACATCGAGGGGAGACACAGCTACAGCCTTTGTAGTCCGCATCCTACTGTGTGTGTTTATGAAGCACACATGTATAATCCAAAACAAGATAAATGGTCGTTATTCGGGCATCCCCACCACGAAATAAGAATGATTGTGCTCTCTCGCGTGATGAACCAACGAACTTCGCAAGAATTCTTTTAATGGGTAAATCAGCGTGACTCAGTCTTGGTTGGTCAGCGTACAGGAGTGCTGGCGTGATAAAGCTTGAACATTGTGGTGAGTGGAGCAGCGAGCAAGGCAAAACGAACAAAAAAAAAGCAATTCCATCAGTTCCTTAGCTGTGTTTCGTCAGGATTCACCTCCTGTTAGTAGACGTGCATGAAATCATGTGTGGCGGGGCGTAGGGGAGGGGGGGGAACACCAACACGTCTACCAAAGAACAAAAGGTAAAAAGAAAACATGCAGGCAAGTCTACAGTCTACATCCCCTTCCTAGTGGATGTCGTTGTCCAGCTCATCGTTGTTTAACACATCTTCCATGCCATTGACGGTGCTCCATTTGCTGGCAGCCCGCGGGCCACTTCGTGCCAGGCCACTGGGGAGTGACAAACTCTGGTCATCCCCCAGCTTTCCACTGCTGCAGCGGCGCACCAAGATGGACGTCGTCATTGGAGAGATGCCCTTTTGGGGTGACGTACATTGGGGGATGTTGGAGGTGCTATACTCCATGGAGAAGGGTGTGCCGTTTTCCAGTGATGCTTGCTCTACCGTGAGGTCATCCAATTCGCCCACGATCTCAACGCGGGAGCCAAGGTTGGAGGAGCGGTTGTGCCGACTAAATGAAGCACTGCGAGGAACCCCACATGTTGTGAATGACCGAGGCACCTGTTGCTGCTGAACACCGTCCCCGTCGCCGGCATCGCTCGTACAAGATCGCAGTACATGACCCATGCCTTTGCCCTTATCTACAATCTTGCGTGTGCCACCGACCTCTGCGCCAGTTCGCCGCATCAGTACACCATCCTCGATGCCCTCTATCTCGTGAGCTACAACGTGAGTATCTGCTGGTGTGTTGATGCCTTCAGGGCTCGTGTTGTGGTTCCCGTTGTCGAAGCAGGCTTTGGATGTCATTTGGTAGTATGGTCTCAAAGATGAATAAAGCGAGGTTGGGTGAAGATGAGTGTGAAGTTGTTGCGCTAGTTCAATGGAGAGAATGAATGAAAGATGGGCATTTTTTAAAAGACGTTGATAACGCAAGATGTCAGTGCCGCGTTGAACTCGCACGCATATAGGTACAACAATGAGCGAGTAGCCAGTTCGTGTGGCCTACCCCACAGAGAACACAAGCTTAGACATCTTTGCGGCTGAACAGGGAGAAGAAAAAAAAAAACTAGGTTAACGAAGAAGGGAACAAAAGAAACAAGGCCAAACCGAAAACGCAATGCTGGAAGTGCTAGAGAGCCATCCGTGGTGAGGTTTCCTGTTTTTGTCTTGAAGGTATTGCCTGAACCTCCAGGGATATGCTGTGAATCGTGTCAGAGAAGGAAAATTGTGAATTGACCAGCAGCAGCGACAAATTTGGCGTATTATCAATGACACGTGCTCTGTGGCGGTGGTTAGTCCATTTCGCTCAGCACCAACTTTCTCATCTCACTACGCAACGAACGAAAAAAAAAACTGTGGGCCAACAATGAACACCAAAGAAAAATAGTTCAAGAGAGAGTGAGAAACGGCATGCAAAGTCCAGTAGCATTGACTCATTGAAGCCATCAATGCAGCAGCCCATCGTTTGCCCTTCTTTCGCAGCCTGAGCTTGATCAAAAAAAAAAATGTGGGTACCCGAGGGACGGTGATCGCGCCCTACCCGCTACATACAGAACAAAAAAAACCCGAAGGAGAAAACAACATGGGTCCACATCAACCTGAAGTCAAGCAAAGTCCGAAGCCAGCAAAAAAAGAGGGGGATTCCACGGCACAGACTTCTCCGCTGTCGTGCCAATACTGTCTTCCAACAAAAAGAAAAGTATTACAAGTAAAAGAAACAGAAAAGGAAAGCCACAACAGCAAAAGAAAGACAATCCTTCGGCAAGTCACACAAATTCACTACAGAACCTTCACTTGCATTGGTTCCCCAATATTGAGTGTGATTGCACGAAACCAGCTTGGCAGATAACGGATGGAATGCACCATACCCATCAGAGAATACTGCCAGCTCACTCCGATTGTTAGCTGGCCAGCGCGTACGTCATCGCAAAAAATTGATTCAGCTCTGGTGAAAAGAGCTCTTCACTGATGGCATTCACGTGCCACAAAAGTGCCCTCCAGATAAAGGAAGTGTGCAAAAGTCCCTTCCCACGGCACTCTCAAGAACTCAGGAGAGAAGGCAACTGCAAAGGTGGGGCACATCCCTGGGAAAGAGTCACAGAGAGGTCACAATGTGTGAGGCCGCTGCTGAAATTAGAATCCCCAACAGAAGCAGTACTCTTCACAAACTTCACCGCATTCCCACGCGTTCGTGATGCAGCCCGGCTTCGTTCTGTACGTTCGCAGCTCCTTGTCTGAATGATGCTTGGCACTTTTACAATACTGTAGATACTGATGCGTGGGAGTACCTGATTCCCTAAGGATGATCTACCACATACGTCCAACTCCGTTCCCACCAGCAACAGACCCAGCTGAATACTGCTTGAACGAGAGCTATCTCGAGTGCGAGTCAGCGGGTACCACTGTCGCCGGGTTTGTCCCCGTACCAGCTCATCCAAGCCCACCGAGACGCTCCCCAAGCTCACAACACATTGAGCAACCGTCAGGCAATTCACAGAAACATTCACGACCTTGGCAGAGCCCTTGGTCCAGTAGCGGTCCTCCTCATCTAGCGTCACCTGCAGTAACTCATTCCACGCAGGTACGTCACTCATTGGCACGGGTGCAGTTCTCCACCTTCGGCCTCCACAGTTTAGCTCCACAAAGGTGGAGGGATTTGGGAGAATTTTATTCGCAGAAACCAACTTTTTCGGGTAACCGAGATCCTGGCAGGAGTGTACGGTAACGTGAAGGAGCACCATCACGTCAGGTGTATTAGGCACGGAGAGGGGTAAAGAGAGAGAGAGAGAAGACGGTGATGAGTCTCTTACTTAGAAGGGCTGAGTAGGCACACAGAAGCTTAAAGAATAGGTAAGAGGGCTGTGTGATAGCCTAGGCAACCAAATGTCAGGCTTGATATAAGCTACACATCATGGAGAGTGAGGGGGGTCAACGAAGATGCAGAGAAGTGTCACGGAGTACCAAACCAGCAGCAGCATCGAGGTCAGCACCAGTACATCGAACTTTGGCAATGCAGACATTTAAGCAGCATCCAAACAAAGGCAAACCGGGTAGCCTGCATCCTCCGCGCCCATCACAATAGTAGCACAGCAATGATGTATAGGCACTGCAGGACAGTAGGCACCACAAGAGGAAAAAAAGAAGGAAAAAAAAAGAAGAGGACAACAAGAATCAAAGAAGAGAGGAAAATACCCTCATGATATCAACGAGCAAATACACCAACGTACATGGTTAAATCATCTACACGTGACTCTACTACACTGCACACAAATTGTAGAGAAGATGCGGATGGGGTATGCCAAGAGTCGGTGGCCAGACCACAAGCAAAACCCACGAAGAACAAAGCTGGCGGCCACCATCATCAAATACTGATAGGGGATGCATGAAGACCCCTTCGTTCATGCTTACAAAAAAAAATCCAAGCAGCATTCCTTCGTAACATAAACCTCCCTAGATCAGGGAGTAAGCGGAGCGGCTAACATTCAGAAAAGCAAAGAATCGAAGTGAGCAACGACGCCAAACAGCAATCCACATGCCTACCCTCCAACGCCCTCAACACAAAAGAACGGGCGTGAGCACTTTAGTGAGGTACTCCATGGAGTTTGGCGAACTGAAGCATAGAAACAGAAACAGAGTAGGTGCAGGGGGGAATCAGATAGTCACGAGATTTTGCACAGCGTGCATTCGCTCCAGGATCAAACTCATGCAAAGAAAAACTGAAGCAATGGTGAGCACCACCCATCATGAGCAGCATACTCCAACGGTTCCTAGCGTCATGGGTAACCGTGAAGCAACATGAAGGTGATGCGAGACATAAACAAAAACATCAGGAGAGCGAAGCTCACCTCGCAGCTGGTCGAACGTTAAGCCACCAGTCTTCTTCATCCATGGGCGACGGAGGGCACCAGCTCACGGGAGCTAACATTGGCACACGCGGAAAGGCAGCGCGTGGATGAACCGACGAGGCGGCGTCCCCATATGACGAAGGGGTGAAGAGGTTGTTGGAGGAGTGTAGATCATCAAAGTCAAAGTCATGGCTCACCTCATCCACATCCAGCACCACCACAGAGCAACGTGAACGCACCGATGAGGCCTTGCCCGTCAAAGACACCGAGCCCACGCGGATGCTGCGGCTGGTGGGTGGCCAACAAGCAGAAGGGGATGAGGTGGGAAACCCATTCGATGAAGAAAACTCCTCCTCCTCCAGCATGGGCTTCGAAGGAGGCGTAGTCATCAATGCAGGCTGCACAATCGCAACCTTCAACAGAATGCGGCTGAAGCGGGAAGGGTCACGGGTGGAGAGGGCATACCACTGCTCACGGGGCTCACCCATTCGAAGATTCGTCAAGGACACGCGAGTGCTACCCAGCACCAACGCGCGCTGTGAACTGCGGCATCGATGCACCGCTACATGAAGCACCTCTGCATCCCACTGAATGGCATCCAAGTTGAAGCAGCACGCTTCACACCAGTTGGGTGCCTCACAACTGGGAACAGGCATGGTTAAGTGTGTACAGTCACCACAGGTTACTTTCACCTGCAGGGTGCTGTCAGGAACGCGGAGTTGTGAGCTGTACGCAGTGGCAGGATCACTCAGACGGCTGCATCCTTGAACAGTGACATGAAGAACAACCATGGCGTGAAGAGAGAGAGAGGTTGGGGCAAGGTGCGTAGTGTGGAAAGCGGTGTCCGTGAAAGTGTGTTTGTGTGTGTATGCGGGTTGCTACCTCCTTTTTGGAAGCAATAATGGCTGAGAAAGAGGATGAAGCAAAGGGAAATCTAACAACAATCGCATCCATCAGCAACAGACATGGACGGAAGCGATTCTCTTCAATCAGCAACGATGAGGCCCTCGCTTGTTCGGCTGAGGGACTGCTTCATCCACAGTTTTTACCCATTATTTTTATCCTAGTGTGCAGCGCACAGTCAAGATTGTGGTGGTAGGGGCGGGTTCTGCATGTACTGCATGGAGAAGGAGTGAAGAAGGGCAAGAGAAAGAGAAGAAAAGAAAAGAGGTGGCGTCATCCGAAATCGTTCGCAGAAAAGGAGACTACAGCGGGAAAAAAGAAAAAACTGAGCACACAACAACAGAAAAAAAAGAAAACAATCATCATGCGGCAGAGTAATCAGAAGAACTTTCTTTGAGTGATTGCTCGCCACACACTATTTAATCCTGGTTCCACAGGGACGTCAGTCACCTGCTTCCGTCTACGTGTGGATGTGGAAATCATTGAAACGACGCAACACACAATCTCTCACCGATAGCTTTTGCCCCATCCCGCAAGCTCGAGCACCCGCATACTGAAATGAAGAAAGGAGGAGATAGTAATGGGGTGCATCACACATCACAACGTGTCGCGTGAGCAGTAAAGAAGAGCAAGTATCGACGATCACACAGCAAACAAACTGAGAGAAATCCTTATATATTCTATATACATCATATGTTTAAGATGGGTGTAAGGATGCTGATGTATCCATACTACCACTCACCTGCGCACCACATCAATGAAAAAGCCGTAGAAGAACCTTGTGCACAACGGTACTTACTTCAAAGCAACAAGCATCAACATGTTAAGAAAACAAGAAAAGTGTGTTTGACCCAAACGAACCTAACGCTGCACCATGAAAAGAAGACAACGCCTCAAAAGAAAACAAAAACAGAACAAAAAGACGTGTGGAAGCCACATAGAGGGATGAAGAGCTACTTCTTGATGTTCTGGAGCTGTTAGAACCCAATGTGACGGCAAAGCTCCACGTGGAAACGCCACAGCCCATAATCACGTAGAGCAACACTCTATGTGGTGTGTATTGACGGTAGTGATGAAATACTAATGGACGTCGTACTTCGCAAGATGGGTGGGAGGGACAGCCTGTTGGATCGCAAATCTTCGGATGCCGCTGGGGACATGGGAGAGGTGATTGATGAAGGGTACGCGCTCTGTCCTTCATCCAGGAACTTCACCGCTGACCGGCGGCGCATAGGCGCACGTGGTGAAGCACAGTCACTGCGTAATGGGCTCAAACGTTGGCTCTTAAAGCCCTGAGACTTATGGGCGGCGCATGGGCTGCGAGGGGATATCACGCCAATTGACGGAAGCTCACCAAAGGAAAGAGATTGGTGGGCAGTGACGTCGGCTGGTTTGCCCACAACTAAGATGCCCAAGTGAATACTCCCAGGATTTGATGGATCACGGGCGTGAGAGAGGGAGTGCCACTCACTTACGGCGTGTCCCCTCGGGAGCTTATCTAAGCTTAACCGCGTTCGGCCAAGATGCACCACACCAAAACACGGGCTGCAGCACTTGACGGCAACTTGTACGGCCCCATCCACAAAAAGATAGCTTTCATCCAAGCTAATATATAAGGTTTCATTCCACGCAGGTACGACGCTCATGGGTACAGGTTTCGTTCTCCATCTGCGAAGGCCACAGGTTAGTTCCACAAAGGTGGAGGGATTGGGAAGAATGGTTTTCGGTGGTGGCAGGTTTTTGGGGTAGCTCAGCTCCCGGCAGGAGTGTATGGTAACGTGAAGGAGGACCATATGAAGCAAATCATGCAGGGAAAAGAGGGGAAGACGGTGAGTCCCTTACTGGGTAAGAAGGGCTGCGTAGGCACCACACAGCGGGTAAAATAATAGGTAAGAGGGCTGTGTGGATAGTCAAGGCAACTAAATGTCAGGCTTGATGTAAGCTACACATCATGGAGAGTGACGGGAAACAGTGAAATGGTAGAGGATCTTCACAGAGCACCTAACCAGCAGTAGCATTATGGCAGATACAAGTAAACCGCAGGTACACTCATTAATCACGGGCAAAGCCCAATCAACCACCTCATGAAACATCGCAGCCAACATAGCCAACTGCATTGCATGCTCCGAGACCGCCAAGAGTTAGATGCACGGCTCCGCAAGAAAAGGGCAGGCGTCAAGGCACAGAATACATAAACTATATAAATATGGAAATAGAAGAACCCAACCACAAGAAGAAGAAACACCATCACGTGATCAACTAACAAGTAAAAACACAAAAGGAACTTAGTAGATTTTTTGGTGGTTCGTCTTGCGTTAGAAGCACTCTCACTCAAGATGGGGTCATGAAATGCCGAGAGAGCTCGTGGGCATACAGAAGACGTAACTCATAAAACTTCTCGCGGCATCGTCCATATCCATAGGAGTGAGGGGAGAGAGAGAGGGGGGGAGGTGCATGAATGCTCCCATCTTCACGCACAGAAAAAGAGGGGAAGTCAGCAGGTGATTTATCGTGCGGAAAAGAAAGGTAACAAAAACAAAAGACGTGGTCAAGTGGAAACGCAATCAAACAAAAAGTGAGGGGCTGTGCAACGCCATCCTCAAGCAGCAACGCGTGCATAGCCCAATGCCCTTCAATGGACCAAACACAACGGAGCGGAAGCAAACCAAGTTGCGAGGTACTTCATGGAGATGGGAAGTGCAGAAACAGGGCAGGGAATGAACACAAGAAACAGGGAAAAAACAATAGGTCAAGAGATTCTGCAGTACATGTATTCGCTCCACAACCAAGCAAAACTCACGCAGAGAGAAACAAAAAAGTGGTAGCAACGGTGAACATCACCCAACATGGCCTACACGGCACTCTCACCAGCGGAAGGCAAAAAGAAACATGAAGGATGATGCACGGGGCATAAACAAGCACATCAAAGCTGCAACAACAAAAAAAGGATCTAAAGATACATCGGTGGAGGTCGAACGTTGAGCCACCAGTCCTCCTCCTCCTCCATCGATGGTGGTGGGCACCAACTCACCGGGCCCAACATCGGAACCCGTGGCATTGCAGCGCGCGGACCAAGCGCCACCAACGGCCCCATTTTGGGGGAAGAGATACCAACTAAGACGTTGGAGGAATCTGACTCCAAGTCACGGAGCACCTCACAGTAATCCAGTACCACCACCGACGAGCGTGAACGCACCGATGAGCCCTTGGCCAGCATGCACACCGAGCCCAACCGGCCGCTGCGTGTGATCGGACGCGGTGGGACACTCACCTCTACAACCTGGCGCGAAGGGGGAGGAGTGCGCTCCTCCTCCTCCATTTCCAATAGCATGAGCAATGGCTTCGGGGGAGGCGTAGCCATTAGCACAGGCTGCACAATCACAAGCTTCAGAAGAATGCGGCTAAACTGGGAAGGGTCACGGGTGAAAAGGTCATACCACTGCTCACGGGGCTCACCCGCCACAAGACCCTTCAGCAGCACGCGAGTGCTTCCTAGCACCAACGCTCTCTGCGCTGGACGGCAGCGATGTATCGCCACGTGAAGCACCTCTGCATTCCACTGAATGGCATCCAAGTCGAAGCTGCACGCCTCACACCAGTTGGGTGCCTCACAGCTGGGAACAGGCATCGTTTTCCGAATACAATCAGCACACGTCATCTTCACCTGGAGAGTTGTTTCAGGCGCACGTCCTCGCGAAGTGTTTGCAGCGGCAGGGTCCTTCAGGTCGGTACACTGTTGAACCGTGACGTGAAGGACTACCATGTGTAAGTGACGTGCGTAAGATGGTGCGTGTGTGCGTGTGTGTGGAGCGGACTCTTTGCGTCGAAGAGGGAGATGAGTACGTGAAACGCGTCTGTTCGAGAAGAGACGACGAGAAGTGGTGAGAAGGAGCACCGAAACCTGTTGTGTATAGATTGGGAACAGAGAAGAAGGGAGAAGAGAGGCAAGAATAGAGCGGAGAATCATGTGTGAAATAGTCTGTATGCTCATTAACGCAGATGAGGTCAGTCAAGCAAAATATAGTTGTGTTTGTGTGTGTGTGTGGAAGAGGTGGAGAGAAGAATTGGTGCACTATTCGCATCTCTCAGCTCAAGGGAAGAAATAATCACAATGAATGAAACACACACTTCACCTCAAAACAACATCGGCCGGACATCCCTTTAGCTGGGGGGATAGACGGCCCTGCAGCAGAAGGAACGTTCCCCCGACGCCTGCATCCATCCACGCCACATCATCCGTTCAGAATCATGTTTTGGTGAAGAGCAAACTTCGGGTTTCATTGGGGGAGCGAAGGGAAAAAGCGTGGTTGGTAAGAGAAAAAAAAGGACGAGATGGAACACGAACATGCGCAGCAAAAAGTGTGAGATGGGGAGAGGGGGGAACCGGAGGAACAAGCGTGGGCCACATCACCCCTGTCACGAACAACGCTGGGATAGATTGAACATCACAGCAGAAAAAGAAACAGAAGAAACAGAAATGTCGGCGAGTGGAGGGGGAAAGAAATCAGAAATCTAC
Organism: Jaenimonas drosophilae; assembly: GCA_030849065.1. NCBI lineage: Eukaryota > Euglenozoa > Kinetoplastea > Trypanosomatida > Trypanosomatidae > Jaenimonas > Jaenimonas drosophilae. Next base: position 22,704 of record JASAON010001544.1, read on the forward strand.
AAAAAGAAGAGCATCCAAAAGTGAAGATTAGGGCTCTCCCTTGAATGAGTAGAAGCGGTGGACTCCTACCGCATCCGTACATGGAGATGATTGAGAGCACATCCCAGAAGTCCCTGTGATGAACCCGGCTCTGCGTGCTTCTGACCCTCCTGAAGAATGGAGCACACATAACAGAACTAGAGCTGAGCCGTTTTAGCAGTTTGATGGTCAGCCAACCAGGAAGAGGGGTATGCCATCCCATCAACTCTCGCGGAAGGAGTAGTTGCTCATGCGTGGTGTCATGAGACTATCGGCATTTGCATTGCTTCTGATGCTGTACCGGTGAATACCACCACTGCCAAATTCATTATCATCGGCTTCGTCACTCACTCCACGCATCCAGTTTCGGCGGGAAGACACGCTGCCGCCGCTGACGCTGTTTGGTGAGGTGAGGCGGCTCGCGTGGGACGAAGTTTGTCGGGCACCACTGCCACGCGGTGGCATACCGAGCGTGGGAGATGGGGTAGCCAGGCTGATGGGTGCATCGTTGGAGGTGACCGAAGACAGACGCCGCTGCCGATCACGCATCGCTCCACCTAAATCATTTACATCAAAAACCTTCACCTCACTCATCGTTGTTGTCATGGTCGCACCACCGCTACCATCGCCCGAAATCTTGTTTCGCGTGGGTGCGGGGGCGGTTGGCCGTGGTTGGTCGGCAGCGGGTGGCGGCTCAACCACCACCACACGAACAGGATTTGTATTAATGGGAAGTCCGTCCATGGGTGGGATGTTGGAGGAGGAGGTGCGTGTGGCACTTTGATCACCACTTAGATCATCCCCAGTTGTTGGCGCAAGTTGCGGATCCTTGGTGATGTCGTTGGTCACCTTCCAGCAATCTTCTGGATTCGGTGCAATTCCAAAGTCAACGGCAAGCAAACGTAGATGAATTTCAGGGTTTTCTACATCATCACACGGACTAATCTCACGTAGTTGGTAGCGCTGGTCACGCACCACACCATTTACTAGCAGGGACAGTCGAATACGGCATTCACCCATGTGAGCCTCCTTGCGCAGCATACTATCATCCTTCACCACAACATGCAGCTCGTCCTTCTGTAGATTAAGTTGGTTGAGATTCAGTTCAATGCGGAAGGTTTCGTTCCAGGTGGGGTTGTGAACCTCCGATGACACCGACGTCTTGATCTTCTTGTCCTTGGGTATTCCTTTACACAGGAGCTCTACATAGGGTGCCGGCTTACCAAAGACATGCGTGTCTTGCAGCCGCACACAGCCACCAACGGTTACTTGAAGCGAGGGCATTTGGTACGTCGATTTCACGATCGTAAGCTAATGAAGATTGTTGCGCGCGTGTGTGTGTAAGTGTCACTAGAGAAATCAGCAATGGTTTGTGTGTGTGTGTGTGTGTGTGTGTACGTGTGCCGCAACTGAGTTTGCTGTGCCACACAGTGAGAAATGAGTGAGAGAGAGAGAGAGCAGTGGTGGAGCAACATTCATCACAAACCATCACAACAGCAAAAATTGGATTGTTGCACTGAAACACCGCCGTATCAAGAGAAGGTCTTCGCTATGGATGGAGCACGTATGAAGCTCATGACCCAACAGCAGGGGTAGAGGGTTTGTGAAGGATTTAGTATCTACAAGCTCATCGCCATCATTTCATTTCATAAACGGTTGGCATGTGTATTGAGATGATGCACGCGATGACATTCCAACAGGACAGCGTACAGCTGATCTAGATCACGCACCTTGCATCGAGCACGGAGACGTACCCCTTCAAAAACAGGCGGAGAAGAACTCCATTAAGGAGGAACACATAACCTGAGGATGAAAAACTAAAGAATAGCCAGCAGAACCAGTAGTAGTGGAGCCCCACAACACACGTGCAAGTCAACGAACATAGTTAGACAGGTTTCAAGCACAGTACCACAACAACATCAACCTCGAGTGTGTTTCTCTCTTGGGGCCCGGGCCAGAGACTTACTGGAACTCCTTCACGATGCTGCGCCAGCGTGTCAGCGTATTGACGAAGTGGGGCATGACGCTAACCAACGCCCCACTATCGCAGTGGCCCATGAACAGTGAGGTGGTGAGAACAACAATGCCCTCGCGCAGGGAGATGGAGAGGCTCCCGCCACACACCTCACGGCCGAGCAGTGAGCCCTCCAACAACACCTCATACAACTTCATGCGAACTTCGGGAGAGTCAGGGAGGTGGTTGACCAGTGTGGAGTACATGTAGAGGCGCTCCGTCTCTGGGTCAAAAGAGACGAGAATAGTGTAGTCCTTGTCTGTGCCAATAATGCAGGTGAGATTCACGTCCAGCTGCAGGGGCACGCCCATCTTGCGGCCCAGAGCTTCTAAGTTTTCCTTGGCATTCTTGAGCGGGTTAGGCTCTACCATAGAGTAGGATGAGCTTAGGGGGGCTGGGTTGGTGGTGACCGGCTGGATTTCCGCCGCAGCCATGCGCAGGTGGTGCATCTCATTCTGCTGCTGCCGCATTTGGGCCTCCAGGCGCTGCACTTGTGCCTGTGACTCATCCAGCTCCTGCCGCAGGTGTGCGTTCTCCGCCACCACCTCACCACCTTGGCTCGCAGACATAGTAGATTGAGAGATGGTGGTGGTGGTAAGCTGTGGTGCGGTGTGTGCCTCCACAACCGCTGCCGCCCCGTGAGGAGGCGTGGCGTCTTCCGCCGCTGCCACAATGTGCGCCACCTCCGTCACTGGGGCGTGTGGCGTGGCCTCTCGCGTCATCATCACTGCCGTCGCTGACTTGGCGTGGGCTGACGGGGTTGGCGCGCGACTGGCATCACGCAATTGAAGCGTTGCGTCACGTGTGAGGCCAAAGTCCTCTCCAACCATGTCATCCTGCAGCACCTCTCCACAGTAGGTGAGCAGCTGGCCATGAGGTACGCCGTAGGACTGGAGGTACCGGTGAATCTTCGCCACGCTGATCTTGCCGAGGTCACCCTTCATCACCATTTTGAATTTGCGCCCGTCGGTGCTCTCCACGAAGAAGAACTGCTTGTCCTCCATCGTCTGCAGCAGGGGCATCAACGGATGATGAGTGGAAGTAAGTGAATGACGGTGTTGGTATCACTGCCGTGTGTTTGAGTGCACCTTATTCAAAAAAAAGGACAAAACAACCAAAGAACGATGATATACAACAATGTGGCAAAGGGGCCCAAGAACATCCATAATTGGAGAAGTGGTGTCACCAAGTTGTTGTGTGAATGCCAGCGTTCGCGAGCAGAAGCATTGTGTATAGGAAGCACCAAGCACCTCTGGTTTTGGTATCGATAGTCTCAAGAAGCGCCGCTGCTTTCCTCTTCCGGCTTGGGTGGTGAAGAGGGTGGCAGAGCCAAGGCGTTGCTCAGCACCAAGAAGGCTGCTGACGCACTTGACCAGGCGCTTTGCATCATTTGATTGATGCTGGTGTTGGTACCTGAGAACAATTCATTCGCCTCCATCGTGAAGCGTTCATCCTCTTCCGTCAAGACCAACTCCGCCGCCGCCAGCTCCTCCGAGTGCTTCTCTGGACGCCGCGACAGCTGCAGCACCTTTTGTTGTGCTTTGCCACGCTTCTTGCCCAGGACCTCCACACTCTCTGAGCGGTGCATCAAACTAGCCACAGTCAGTGACTGTGCAGCGTACTGCTGCTCCAGCTCAAGCCACTTGGGGTTCTCTCGCACCGCACGAAGATGCTGCTGCATATCCAGTGAGGCCTCCTGGCTCTCCGTGCTGGAGGCGTGGTGCGCGCAGCTGCTGCGGAACGCAAAAGACACAGATTCCAGTGCGCGCACAACCTCTTGGCAGGCCGTGAGGGCCTTCTGCGTGGCCTTCTCCAAGGAGCCCAGTGACTTGCTCAAACGTTGAACATCGCAGTAGCGCTGCTCAAACACAACGTGTGCAAAGTCCATGGGGAATATGTTGGAAGATGGGGTAGGAAGCTGGGGGGAGACGTTGAATACACGCTACACAACAGCAACAGAATGAAGGAGTGAAGAAGGTGGTGACACGAAGGATGATGTGGGTGACAGTATATTCCAGCACAGGGTGACACCTTGCTCTTTACGCTGTAATTGGTCGTCGAACACGAAGGATACAATGAATCCGTGCACCGGATCCCACTCGAGGGGGAGTGGCACATCATGACACTTTCACCACTCTTGTACACTTCATCATGCCCAACATCACAGCGGTCAGCCATTACTACAAGGAACCACTAAAGATCCTCTCATCTCATCACGCAACTTACCCCAACTTCTGTTTCCTGCAGTGTATGCGAATACATATATGTGTGTGTGTGTGCTGACGCTTGTTGTAGTAGTTGTTCCGTTACTGCATGCGGTGTGGATGCTGAATTGTATACAAGAGCAAAAGAGGAGAAAAAAGAGCCGTCGGTAGCACAACGACCGAAAGATATGCAGATAAGATATCATGAGTCAAGATGATATGTTCAGGAGGAATTCGCGAATTATACATTCCACACTTGACAATGATAGTTGGAGTGGTGTAGATCACTGCAACCACCACACACATAAAAGTAAGGATGCAAACACCAGGTACTCCACACACACACACACAATTCCCTTTTCTTTTGGTTTAAAAAGTATAAATCGTGAAGCAAGACACAGTCGCGAACATGATGGAGATGGAGATGCTGGAGCACGCTGATTACAACGGCATCCACATCAATCTTCAGAGAGAAGAAGGATGGGGGGGAGAGAGGATGCGGGGGGTGGCAGCCCAGCCACGGCACAATATAAAGTTGCCGCCACGAGCCACGTGCATAGCCCACGGGGGAGCGGATGAGGTGGGGTCGATCGCACCCACTCGCTCACACAAGCTTCGTGGGTTGTCATCGGTGAAAACAAAACAAAAAAAAGGATGAATAGGGAAAACGGCAATGACGGGCAGCGGCTGGAGGGAAGGAGCACATCTCCACACAGCGAGCATCGATGGTGCTCGTGTTCGTCACACGTCGCACATCAACACAACTGCAGTAGATGCAGGAGAGGTGTCTGTGTAGGCCTCCACACCGTGCAGAATTGGTAGCACCAATGAAATCAAGCACAAAAAAGTAGGAACGTATCACAAAAGCAGTTGCAGCCATGCCCAGCGGCAACAACAGCAACAATCGCGGAGCGACGTGAACAATGAAACAAAACAAAAATACAGGAGAATCTGATACACTTCATCGCCACCCAACGATGATCAGCCACCCGCTTCAACCTTTGCGTGAAACAGAGAAGAGAATCCATCACATCGGATCACACCTTGCCACACAAGAACCGCGGGGCCACAAATTTGCTGGACATAAATCATAAAAGAAGGAGCAAGGAGTGGAAGTGAAGAGCCGTATGCGCTCCTCACGCTACCAGAGACACCTTTGTGCATGTGTGTGCGCCAACAAGCCACTGGCGCAGAAACGTGGCGAGTCTGTCATGGCCAAACAGTACATCACATCAGTACATATACACCATCAATGTGGTGGCATCTCGCTCTGGCGCCGAATGCGCAGTGGCATTGACTCATCAAAATCTAAGATTTGCGCCAGTGGTGCGTTCTGCTTCGTATGATGCGCGGGTGGTGTGGCGCGCTCCTCTGCACTGCAAATAGAAACAACGGAGCGGCGGCGTGAAGCTGCATGTGGCTCCCCACGCTCCGCGTGAAAGCGCGAGGTCGCAACCTCACCATCGGCCGGCGCGCCCGACTGGCCATGTTTGGAGATCATGCTGGACGGCTGGGTGTTGGGCTCTTCATCCACGACGGGAAGGGTATCACCACGTGGGCGTATCTCACTCTTGAAGAAGGCACGCGTAGGGTGTATAGTCCCAGTCATGGTGCCACCCAACACCTGCATCTGTGGCGATTCGCAACGAAGGCCATCAAAGGCGGGTGGGGGCGGGGGTGGCACCGCAGCGCGAACGCTCTCCATGGTGCCATCCATCTCCCTCATAGGGGGTTGTCCTGTGCGCGAAGATGAAATCATGCTGCTCGCCTCCGGTGGGTGGTGGGCCGCGGCCGTTGAGCGGTGTGATGGGCGTACCTCGCTGGGGAAGTAGGCCCGGATGGGGGCAGCACTATCCATCGTCCCGAGCATCTGCATCTGTGCCGTGGTGGAGTCGCGCAACGACTGCAAGCTGGCGTCATAGTCTTGGTGGTGGTTGGCCATCACCTGCTCATGAGGGCTGATGTAGGAGCCATCATTGGAGGTGATTATCATCTCCTCCAGTGGTCGCAGCCGAGACATGTTCGTGGTGGCGGGAACCCCCGATGGTGGTGAGAGAAGATCCCGGCCCTGTGCATTGTGAGGTGAGCGCAGCTCCGCCTCCGGAGGTGGAGCCGAGGCGGGGTAGCTGCTGCCAGCGGCGGCGGTGTCGTTGGGAATGGCGGGGAGAGCTCGCGCAGAACGCCGGGAGGCGTCTGGGGTGCGGCCCACCAAATCAACGCCATCGTGTGGGTAAACGGAGGCCGGAACGGGGCCATCGGCAGGTACATCGATCATCTGCCGCGGTTGTGGCGATTGCATCGATGCCCCACCCTCGCGATGCAGCAGAACCGAGGCCTGCACATCGTGCCCAACCGTGAGTGAATTCTCCCTGGCGGGTGTGGCTGCCGGCACACGTGCGAGCGGGGCGAGGGCGGCCTGCGAGCGTGGCGAGGGCGGGGGCGGAAGGCCTGGTGACGAGGCACCACCCATGCCCATCGGTCGCAGAGGTGTGAAGGCATTGAAGGGGGCGGGAGAGGCTGGATTCTGACGTGTGGCACTGGTGGGGATGGGCGTTCCACAGGGAAGAGGCAGCCCACGTGCGGAGCTGCCCTTGGGTGAGGTGGGGCCAATTGGATAGAGCGGCTGGGGCCGGAAGGTATTGGCCTGCAGCACCGGAGGTTTGGTATTGATGGTGGTGGCGAAGCCCACAGGGGCTGGGCGTGCGGTGTCGTAGGTGCCGAGCATCTGCAGGTGCTGAGACATGTAGCAGGGGCCGCTCATGGAGAGGGAATTCTCCAGGTTTTGCGAACGGGGTGAGGGGGCGGGGGCGTGAGCATCCGGTGGTGGTGGTGCCTGCGCGGGTTGACCTCCACGACGGCGCTCACTGGGGAAGTAGGCCCGCGTGGGGGTGATGGTGCTGTTGCCGCCACCATCGAGAATCTGCTGCGATGGGGCGTGATGACGGGGTCCTTCCATCGGGAAGGGAGTAGGTGCGTGTGGAGGTGTTTTCTTCTGTGAGGGAGATTGAGAGGGGTGAGGAGGGGGGCTGGGTAGGAAACCTGGAGTGGTTGTGGCGGGGTTATCTTTGTGTGGGACATGCATGAAGAGGAGTGGCAGGAACAAGATGGAAGAAGCAGGTATGCACAAATGGAAAGTGATGACGCTTCACAGATGCACCTGGTGCTGGAAAGCACAGGAAAGAGGAGAGTAGAGTGCATGAGAAAAGGTATGGTACACGTGTGAAGTAACGAGACAGGCAAGGTGGGGTACAGTTGTGAGGTGAGGCACACACACACACACGCACACAAGTATAGCAACAATATATGAAGAAAGATAGGTGCATCTAAAAGGGTGTGAAGTTGGTGTTGTATCTTCACACCCATCACCCCACACTAACCACTGCATGTGTGTATATGAATGGAGTGAGTGGATGCAGCAACTACGTCAAGAGCGGGTAGGTTACACGGCAGTAGGCCCTGCCAGGTAACAAAAAACAATTGGACGTTGGTGTGAGTGCATAACGTATGAGGTGAAACAGTGTGAGAGAGAGAGAGATAGGGTTGGGTGCTCCAATCTTTACTGGGGTGGTGCCCGCTCACTTGGGCGGTGAATGGCATAGGGAATGGATGACTCCACCTCCAGGTTTTGTGGATGCACCGAGAGTTGATTGATGTGTGCGGGCGGGGTGGAACTTCCTTCGTTGCTGAAGACAGTCACAACGGAGCGAGGCCGTCGGGCATTCATGGCCGATCGGCCATCATCCTGAAGTTGCGCAATCTGCGAAGGGCTTAACGGCCCTGGCCGAGAGCGGTGCGAGAGATATCCGTCTTGTGGGTTTTCCCCATCCTCCACGATGCGAGTGGGCCGCATCAGAATCGAGCGTTGCGTGGGGGGTCGCTCCTCCTCCTCCGCCTCCTTCTCCGGCAAATCCGTGATGGGCACCACAGGACGCCGAGATCGTGAAACAACTGTGGGTGGCGATGTTGGGGCCACCTCCTCCTCTTCATACTCACGTGGTGAGGTGTGCTGTGCCTGGTGGCGTACTTCAGAGGAGAACGGGACGCGGCGCGGTTGTGCCAGAGAAGGGTAGGATCCAATGATCTGTAGCGCAGGCGAGGATGGGCCAGCAGGAGCGCGTGGCGGTTGGAAGGTGTGGGAGGGCTGTGAGTGTTGTGGGTCGCTGAAGGAGCCAGAGGGATTCGTCTGTGGTCGGGCTGCACGACGGCTGCGCGATACGGCAGCACTACCATCATCATTGTGCTCCTCCGCGTTGGGTGAGCTGAGAGGTTCCTCTGCTGCGGCAACGCTGCCTCGACGAGCCATGGAGCGTGGGAGGGCCACCATCTCCTCCTCATCCTGGTCCTGTGGAGATAAATAATCATTTGAAGGCTGAGGAAGTGCCGAGTGATGGGCCGCCATCTCCGCCATCTCCGGCGTACGTCTGTGCGGGGCCACTTCACTGCGCATTCCATCAGGTGAGCGCACCAAGTCGGCGGCCGGTGACTGCGTCGAAGCCTGCGGATCGCGTTCTGCAGAACTGTTGTTGGTTCGTGAAGACGGAGGCAGCAACTGCGCACGTTGTTGGGCCTCACTCGGGAACATTATCCGACGTGGGGTGGAGTGGGTTGGTGTGCCAAGAATCACCCCTTGATCATGAAGAAGGCCGCTTGTGGAGCGTGATGGAGCACGATGATCCTTTTCTTCCAGGTTGCTCACTTGGTCGGACTCGGAGTTGATGCAACACGGAGAGATGAAGCCATTCTCTTGGCTATGGTTGTTGTGTGGTGAGTTGGAGTCAGCGGCCCCCGGTACCGCGGCGGCCACCGTCTGCGATGGCGCCAGCTCCGACGTGGAGTGCACCTGCTGCAGTTGCTCATCCACATGTGGTTGTGCTTGAGCATGTGGTAGTGGTTGCTGCTGCTCCTGGAGAAGAGGGGTGTGGCTGCCCATCATCCGTGTGCCATCACCTCCGTCGGTGGTGGATGAGGGAGGATAGGCATCGCGGTAGGCCGCCGATTGGGAGTTGGTCGCGGCCCGCGGTGCGACGGAGTTTGGTGACGGTGTTAGATTGGGTGATGCCACGCCAAATGGCACGAGCACACGTCCAGGTGGAGGAGCCTGTGCGCCACGCGAGGAATCGGTACTGGCAGAGTGTCGGGGCGGTGGTGCGGGGAGGTGTTGAGATTTTGAGGAAGCCACCGCATCGCGATTTGGTTGCGCCTCGCTGAGCCGTCGCGGTGCCAATTTACTCTCGAGCTGCGGTGTTGCCTTGGCTGGTGGAGCGCGTGGTGAGAGGGGCCGTTGACGCTCCTGCTGGGCAGTCTCACGCTGCCTTTGTTGTTGTTGTTGTTGTATTTGCTGCTGTTGCAGCTCTCGTTGACGTTGTTCCTGTTGGCGTTGCTGATCAAGCTCTCGCTGCCTCTGCTGTTGTTGTTGTTGTTGCTGTAGTCGTTGAGCAGCGACTGGATCCGATTGCCGTTGAGGTGGCGCCGCCTGTGCCTGGCGTTGCGGCACGGCATTCGCATGGCGTGGGGCTGCGACGCGGCTGTCATTGGAGGGCCACGCCACCTCATATGGAATCATCTGTGGCTCCTTCAAACGAAGCGGGTTGAGCCGTTTTCCACGTCGTCGGGGAGGTGCTGAGATGGCATCGTAGTCTGAAGGATGATTGAGCCACCACGTGGTTGCGTAGAGTGTGTCTCGCGTTGGCATTGCTGCCGCAGCAGCAGCACCATCACCAACCGCAACTGTTGCAGCGGCAGTCGTGGGCGTTGCGGAAGGAGACGCCGAGGCACGTGCCTCTCCGCGTGAATCAATGCGCGGCGCAACCACGGGGTGGAGGTCGAGCGGAGTCGGAGAGAGAACATGATTTCTCGCCGGGGTGTTCGACAGTGAGGTTGTGAGCCGCGACGCGTGGGCGGTCTCGGCTGTTGGATGTTCTTGACGGCGACGTGGGGTATCACTGAGTCGTGGGCGTGGGAGCAGTGAGCTTCCACTGGAGCTGCATTCACCCAACAATTGCACCACTGGAGAACCACAGGTGTGATGCTCCATCCTCGCCTTGGGCCTTTTCGTGCAAAGCAGCTATGTGTATATGGGTAGAAGAGATAGAAGGTACGTGAAGAAGAAAAGCAAACAAAAAAAAATAACGATGCTGTTTCAGGAACGCTGTGCTGATGAAGTATGTGAAGGTGAAGGTTATGCCACCGACACTCCTCATGTGTACCATAAAAATGATGAATGGTGCAGCAAAGCAAACAGGTATGGGTACTCATGGAATATATCAGCATCCATGGAAACAACCTCGCGCGCAACACCACATATTGTAGCATCACAAACGTAAGTAGAAGGAACACGATATCATCAACGTGTGCACCCAGCCACAGCCGCACTAACCCTTCGATAGCGTGGAAGGATCCACATGGTTTCCTTGCTTCCGTCCATCGTTGGAAGTGTTGGCTGGTGGTGAGAGAGTCGTCGATGGCAGGCGTGCAGTGGCTGAGGCCGGCACCTTTGTTGTTGTTGTTCGTCGCGACGGCGTAATGCTACTCGCTGCTTTAAGCTCATAATTGGGGCACGAAAGCGTCGCAACGGGCTTCGACCCGCTCCCACCCTTGCGTACCGAGGCAGGTGTTGATGATGTCTGCTTGCCATCCTCCTTTCGTGAAGGGAGCGTGGATGATGGATTGGTGGGTACCTCATCCGGAGCTTTCTTGGATTCACGCAGCTTTTCCTCCCGCCGTTCCTCCTCCGCCTTTCGTTCATCCAGCTGCTCCAGACGATAGAGCTCCATCGCCTCCACCACCGTTGCATCACTGCTAGTGAGTGCCTCAATCACCGAGGAGAGGAAGCCCGCGTTGAGGTGGAGGTAGCGGCGCAACGTACGTGTTGTAACCTCCTCCACTCCATGAATGAGGACGTCGAAGTTCTTTTGAAAGGTGCCGCTTTGCTCCACAAACACCTTCCGCAGCGCCTCTCGCTTCTCCTTTTGGCGTGGGTAGCGCTCACAAAACTCCAGCGACTTGCTCTTCTTGGCGTAGCTCGACTCGATTGAATCCACCTCCTTCTTTTGGCTCAAATAGCGCTTGTAGGCGGCATCACGCTCCTTACCTGCCTTCTCCGCTTCCTTGATGCTTGTCTTGAGGTCCAAGACAGGGGTCAGAACATCTTGATGCACAAGTCGGTTGTAGTTCTGAAAGGGACCACCTTCCTTCATGCGCACAATCTCTGAGGAAAAGCGGTGCACATAGTCCTTTACGGTACCTCCATCGGTATTCATGCTGAGGCTGGTGAGGGCTACATAGGATTGGCTCACAGACTGCAGGGCCATACCGAGCTCCTTCATGAGCACCATCATCTTATTGAGGTTGTGCATGAAGAGCTCAGAGGCCTCCTTCACCTGCTTCACATCTTTGATCTGGGATGGATAATCAAAATCCACATCCATCGACATGGTGGCGGGTCGTGATTGTGCGCGAATGTGTATGTGTGTGTGGGGGGGCAAATGTGTATGTTTGTTGTGGAAGTACCAGTAGGAGAGTAGCCACGACACAACTGCAGGGAAATACAGTTTATGCAGTCTAGGGTGGAGAGAGTACACAACAAGCAAGTTTCAATGGAAAGGGGGGGTGAAAGAATGAATGGTCCAGCAGCAGAAAGAAAAAAAGCACGAGCGTTGGTACTGCACAACGAGCAACATCTTGTAAACCTCTCGTGGTTGAAGCGTGGGCAAAGGGTGAAGCACAACGTGGCTCACTCATCCAGTACAATGTCAAAAAATAAAACCCCTACAGAATAAAGCGGGAGAGACTGACGTTCCTCGGCCACGGAAGAGGGTGTGCCCCACCCAACCACAAGGGAAGCCGCACAAGAAGATGAAGAAAAGCAAACGTTTGAGGCTGGTGGAGCATGGATCTTGACCACGAAGCACGGCCGAGTGATTCATCAGTAGTACGACTGCTGCTGAGGGGGGTACGGAGCGTAGGGCTGAGGAGGTGGCTGCTGGTACATGGGCTGTTGGTACACCGGCTGTGGAGGTGGAGGTGCGTATGCTGGCTGGGCATACATCGGTTGTGGTTGCTGATATACTGGCTGAGGCTGTTGGTACATTGGCTGAGGTTGTTGGTACACTGGCTGGGGCTGTTGGTATACTGGCTGGGGTTGCTGGTACACTGGCTGGGGTTGCTGGTACGCTGGCTGGGGCTGTTGGTAGATGGGCTGTGGCTGTGCGTACATAGGCTGTTGCTGGGGCATCATCTGCACCGTCTGTGGCTGTTGCATAGGAGGTTGTGGCTGCTGCATAGGAGGTTGTGGCTGCACAGGTTGCTGTGGTGCGGCAGCAGCACCGGCAGGGGTTGGGGTGGCGGTGGTTGTAGCAATGTCATTGGCTGCTTCATATGCCTCAAGGGAGGGGTAGGTCTTAGCTCCTGCCCCAGGCTCAGCGCCAAAATCCACGGCAAGCACACGCAAGTGGATCTCCGCCGAGGAGAGCTTAGCCCCGGTGAGAATGGCCCACATATCCTTCACCACACCACGTTGAAGGCCATTGACGGAGAGGCGGTAGAATCCAAGTAGGTCATCGACAATGATGTTATCGTTCCACACCTCAAACAGAATTTGTGCGCTGTCGTAGTCGGCAATTTGGAACTTGAATATTTCATTCCACTCGGGGTTGAGTGAGTTCTTAATGATGCGCGTCTTGTAGTTGATCTGGGTCTTCTTCTCCTCACCCATCTTTACCTTCACGTAGGGATCTGGAATACCGATCTTTTGGGTATCACCAATGTGGCGTGCACCACACAAGCGAATCTCAATACGGCCCATGTGGATGTATGTTGTGTGTGTTTGTGTGTGTTTTTTTTGTGTGTGGAGGAGGTGCAGAGCAATAAGCTACAGCCCACTAAATGAAAGCAGTTGGTTGGAGGCGGTATCTGAGAAAGCGTAGCTACTCTTGGGCACAAGAATGAGAGTGAAGAGCATCATGTCAATGAGAGTAGCATAGGCAGTACCATGGTGGCGATCTGAACAAAACAACTCCATGCGCGTTCATTCATTCAGACGCAACAAGCGGCTCACCAGTCCACGCATATGGTCGGCAACCCAACCAACCACGAACGAACAAAAAAAAACTTCTATAATGACATGAGAAATGTGGTATGGGAGGCGTTCCCCATTAGCCGGGAGGTACTCCGTAGGCCATCTGCGTCGGCGGTGCAGCACCGTAGCCTGGCGCGCCGTACATGGGCTGAGGAGGTGGGTACATGGGCGGCGGTGGAGCACCGTACATGGGCTGAGGAGGGCCGTACATGGGTTGTGGGGGTGGTGGTGGTGCCTGTGGTACGGCGTAGATGGGGGCAGATGGGGGTGGGGCGGGGGCATAGGTTGGGTTGTAGGGAACCGTTTGAGGGCGGCCCAGCATCACCTGTGGGCTGTACTGCACCTGAATGGTGGCGTTGTGCTGTGGTCGGAAGTTCTGGCGAGCGGGGACGACGAAGTTATCATGCTCCAGACTGTTGGTGATGGTTGCCCCAGCAGGGGGAGCCGAGCCAAAGTCAACGGCCAACACACGCAAATGAAGTTCCGCGGAGGATTGCTTCACCCCCGAGAGGAGCACCCACGTGTCATTCACCACCCCACGCTGCAGCCCGTTGATGGAGAAGCGGTAGCTACCTAAGAGATCATCCACAAGGACGTTGTCGTTCCACACCTCAAAGAGGATCTGCGTACCATCGTAATCACTCACCTGGAACTTGAAGAGCTCGTTCCATACGGGGTTGAGTGAGTTATCCACAACACGGGTCTTGTACTTCACCTCCACTCCCTTGTTGCCTGTATCTCCAAGAAGCCTGAGCTTCACGTAAGGATCTGGGGTACCCACCTTTTGTGTGTTGGCAATATTGCGTGCACCGCACACACGAACCTCAAGTCGTCCCATGTGATGTGGAAGGGGGAGGGGAAGATGATGAAGTGGTTGATAAAGCAAGACAGCTACGGAGAGAGCCGATCTACGTGCTGAAAATCAGCCGCAGTGAAGGACTGTGTGCAGCAGCACCAAGGTGGTTCGTGGTTCATGTGCAACACAACAAAAAAAAAGAGAAGGGGAGGCAAGATGAGATGAATGTAGCTCACAAGCAGATGATAGAGATGGATTCTGTAGAGGGGCCACAGCTGCACGCAAGACACACTCACATACAAGTACTTCATCGAGCATTGGAAGTAGAACGAAGCAGAACACAATGCAGGGAAACCCATTTCTTGTTTGGGGAATGCACGAGGGTACAGCAAACATTGGAGCACAACGCCTCTGGGGCGTTGATTAGATTCATCGTGGCAAAGAAACGGGGCAGGGAAGTAAAGTAAACGGTGGTGAGCCACCAAGCTACTGAACATACAATCAAAACAAACGCAAAGAAAAGGCCAACACACACACAAACTTCTTCTAGCAACCGGCATGGATTCAGGCAGAAGCGGGCTCAGGTAGGCCAAAAACGAGCCTCCACAAGTTGGAGCACGCTCAAAATCAAATGCTCGCGGGTCATGACGACCAAACCCAGAACAGAACGGACTGTGTGAAACAACATCCGGAGCAAAACACAGCAAACAAACACGAAAAAAAAAAACATCCATCAAGAATTTCTTGGCCATCTTCAGCATCAGCATGTAGGCAAGTACCGGTACTCCACCGCTCAGTAAGCCTGGGAAGAACCTCACAAGCAGCTAGGGGCAGCGGAAGAGAATAGATGGAAGGGGAAGAAACGTGGTGAATGAGGGTGTGTCACTGCCCATCGCACACCTCGATGCAATGAAGTGGAGGTGGTCTTGACGGGGCATGATGAACCCAAAAATCAAAATAGAAAACAGGAAAAAAAAACATAAATCACGCGAGGGTACACGCCATGTCGGTGTGGTTACCTCCGCGTTGATCAAACTTCTTTTCTTATCTCGTCTTCTTCCCTGTTGTCCTGGGATGAGAAGGACGTAATCTAGAGCAGTAGAACACGTTTCATGAATGGCACGTGCGGGTTTTCTACTTTTGATGAGGTACACAGATGGTAACAATCATGCACACATGGTGTGGGCCGCGTACCAAAACAACATCAGCGCAAGAGCACGTCTTCCTCGTCCCGAAGAATCCATCCTCCCAATCAGAGGGAAATGAGCAAGGAATACCGCATCATCCAAAACAGGCAAGCACAATCAAAACAAGAAAAATACCGCAGCAAATCCAATGAATGAAAAAAAAAGAACAAAGCCACAGACATCATCACCAATTTGGTAACTATCATCATCAATCAGCACCGATGCGCTGGTTATCGTGCAGTGTGCGGCGAAAAGACGGGCAAGAAAAGGCATATACAAGAAAATGAAATGAAGCGAGGCCACCACATATTAACCACAAGGTGGTTGGTGGTGTGATTGCGTTGTCATGTTGCTTGTCTGGAGTTGTTGTTGATGATGCGGAACGAGAGTGCGAAGTAGAATGAATACAGAAGGAATAGATCATCATCATCGTGGCCGTATGCAGGCCATTCAACCAGCCCCTCACACCGTGCTCAACGGCGAAGAGGCACAATGGGGTAGTCGTACCGCTCTCCCTCATCCTTCTCACGGCGGCCTCCCGATCGGCCCAGCCGCAGCGTCTCTAGCTGCCTGCGTCGAAACATGAAGGAGCTCTTTCGTTTGCCAATGCATCGAAAGCTGGGTGGGATGGATTGCTGGATGCTCCGAATGAAGGAGGTACTATTGTGTATGGGTGAGCTGCCGAGGGCGGAGGTCTCGCACGCACGCCCGGAGGCGAAGCCAATGCCGCTGCTATTGTTGCTGAGCTTGGAGGAGGTGGGCTGGAGAAGGCCTGAGCGGTTGGTGAGGTGGGCGTTGTGGCGTGGGGGAAAGAGTGCCCCAAAAGATACGCACCGATCACGAGCAACGCTCTCCGCATCCTCGCCGGAGCTGTGGATGGAAAAGATGTCATGATGCTCCACGAGCTCCGTGGACCAGCGGTTATGAACGGTTGGGGTTGATGGGCCGCTTACCGAGCGCGGGGATGGTGGCTCCTCCCCCTCCTCCTCCTCGAGATCCATCGCCCGCACCCTCCGTGGTGAGAAGGCCTCGGCACACACCAGCACATCTTCTGGCTCATCGGGGGAACTAGAGCGGCGCGGAAACGACGGGGTGGGTGACGTGGATGTGGAGAGGTACGCATTCATGTGGGGGTTGTTGGTGAGCTCCTCGGTCAAGCTATCGTTGCTGTTGCTCAGGTCCAGCGACACCGCCTTCACCTCCTCGGTTGAGGTTGTGAGCTTGAGTGGGGAGAGTGGGCGGCGATTGACGCGGAATGAGCAGGTGCGTGGGCACGACGAGGCAGGTATCGTGGGCGATGAGATGCTGTCTTTTAGAGGGATGAACGAGGTGGGGGAGCTGCTCATGCTCTTGGATGGGCTATGGGAACGGGGGGAGCTTGGAAGAGATGGCAGCGCGACCATGTTGCGGGAGATATTAGAGAAGATGGGCATCACGCTGCGCTCCTTCGTCGTCGTGGCTCCCCGAATGGCATCCCGCATCATCTTGGGAAAGGTGGTGTTGGAGTTGATGGTGCTCATGATTGAGATGCCGTCAACGTTCACAATGAGAAGAGTGGCACAGAACGTGTGAAAGTCAGGGGCCAGGGCACCAAGTGCTTGCACAGTTGCTGGGGAGTGGTGCTCAACTCACGTAGAATGCTTTCCAAGAGGATGCGGCAGATGAGTCTTGTGTGGACGTACGTGCCAAATGATCTAATCATGAAGAACAATGGTAAAGGTGTAAGAAGAGAAACAACATGAGGAGATAATCACGTGCAAACACATGCATACTCACATTCACTCTCAGCTGGCACACAGCGCAAGCCCTTTTCAGCGTGGAGCTTGTGCAAGTGAGAGAAAAGGTTAGCTTCATGATGATGGCCACAAAAAAAAAGCATACTTCGGTTACTGCGACAATGCCCAGATCCCCCCGCAACCGTGGATATCCGTGTATATACAGTGTATTGTATTTGCACACGTCGTTCTTCGTGTTTTGCATTTCAGCTCAGCAGCGCTCTCTCGGCACCGGCTGAACCTTTGTTGATGCGGATAGGGGTGAGAGAGAGGGATGAGAGAAGGATGGAGGAGGGGTCGTGATCGCAACAAGAAGACCCGAGAAAGAACAAAAAACGGAAGAATTGAAATTGCATCGCATCTTGGGGAGGTGCACTTCGGGAGTGGTATTCAAGATATGAGGAGCATTGAGCCCGCAACCGGAAAGGGGGAGGGGTAAGAAAGAAAGGGTAGGCGTGTTTGTGTGTATAAGTGCAGGTCGCATGCACCCCTTTCACGGTGGCTCCTCTTGTGTGCGTGTGCCAAGGAAAAGACAAGAGAGGAACATATGGCATGGCGAGCACAACCTCCGCGCAGGAAGCCAAGTTACATGACCCCTCAAGAACATGTGAATGAGAACATTGAAGTAGGGCTGAAGTTGCACAATTGGTTGGTGGAACAATACAACAATGTGGTGCTCATCTGTACACGAGCCACCACCATCTTTGCGTTCTGTTCGACTTCAAGCGCAAGGAGCCAGCAACAAGCCTCCGTCACTCATTCTCTATTTGGTATATTATTTCGAAGAAAGAGGCGCGTGCTACCGAGTGAATGCTCTCCGTCGTAGATACATTCAACAACAACAACAACAACACGTCAAGAAAAAATGTCGTCTGGATGATGGCAATCTCATACCCAAGCACTGCACACAAGACACCTGTGGAACATCGCGTACACAGTCAGTATTCGTACAGAAATTGAAGAAGGGGGGAGGTGCTCTTCCATCAAACCTCGCATGTCTAATAATGTTGGCCAAACAGGGGGAAAATAGAAAACAACAACAAAAAAAGAAGGGTCCAATGCACGATGAGTCAATCGTTGGGTATGTTAGTCATGCGTAAGGCCCCCCTAGGTGAAATAATTCAAATACGTCGGTGCGACGGAGCAAAAAGAGGTGCCGCACAAACCCCCAACGTTCATATTCGTGTACGCACACGATGCTGGGTTCGCGTAGGTTGTTTGCTTCTCTTTCGCGAGAGGTGCATTCACACTCCCTCATCTCTAAGTATGAGAGAAGCTTCAATAGAAGATCTCCCCTGGCATTCTCCAAAGAGGAGATACATAGATGTGTGAGAGAGGTTCGAATGAATGCTGTACTACTCCACGCCCACTGTCTGGGCACCTAGGGGGTCAGCAACCACTGGAACGATTCATGGCCAACACAAAACAAGAAAAACTTCCACATGGCACAACCATCATCGTGAGAAGAAAAAAATGGTATCCACGAGCCAAGAAACACAAGGAAGTCAAAGCTGAGTAGAGAGATATGGGTGTGTGTGTGTGTCTTACACGAGACAGAGGAGTGTATGAATGCTCACAAGCGACAGCGGCTTTACTTGCAGTGGATCGTGGCGAGAGAGGGGTACCTTGTGTATGTACATGTCTACATGATCTCTCTTCGCGCCTACGCAGCCACACACTTGTGCAACCGTGCACACATACACACACGCAATAAAACCACCACCACCTTCTCTGTCAGGAATGAGCTCATGAGCTCATACACCAATTCATTCACTTGGAAACCTACAAATGGAACATGGAAGAGTCGGAGGTGGCATCTGAGACGTCGGCCAGCGGCGCATTATGGCCCCCAGCACGCTCATCGTTGTTGTCGGTGGGGTAGCTGTACTCATCCTGTTGAGGGGGCTTCTGTGGATCCTCGTACTGGTGCATCTCCGTTCCGTTGGGGCTGAATGTCTCAACCCCCTTCCCTGGTGTGGTGGCGTTCATGGCATCCATGTTGCCCGTGGCGCGTGTAACATCGGCCGCGGTGATGACGAAGGTGGCGGCACGCATGGCCAGTAAGTCAATGAGGGCGTTGGAGAAGTCCTCGTCGGAGGCATTGGTGGGCCGCTTGAGCTCCTTCAAGGATGCCTCACGGCAGAGGTGCTGAAGCAGCTCCACGCGATCGGCGGCGGGAAAGGTGCTGTAGAGGATACGCAGCACTACCTGAATAGTCTTGTTAAGTTGGCCAGTGTTTGCGCTGGTTTCCTCGTCCTCCGCATCCTTGAAGGTGGCACAGACGAGGGGCAGCTCACTGAGCAAGTCCGCTGTGTGGGTTGGCACCGTTTCAGGCCGCGCGGCAGGATGCTTGCGGCCAGGTACCGCCACAACCTCATACACGTTCACTGGCTCATTCATGTCTGGGTACTTGTGCGCGCCAATGGGCAGAGTGTCGAGCTTCGTGAGCTCCAACTCCGTCAGGGAGTTACACGTGTTCTCCGTCAAGAGAATCTGGCCGCCGTGGGCCAATCGGCTCGTGAAGGCTGAGAGGATGACTCCCGGGCCACGGTACTGATACACACCCGTGGCACGATCCATCTTAATATCCACCTGATCGGTATGAAGACCCACACGAAGTCGCAGTCCGTGCATCGCACCCTTGCCCGAGCCCGGGCCCTCCTTCAAGATGCTGTAGTAGGCGCGGTCAATGTCAGCCTGACCCGCCCCGCCCAGCTCACGTAGGCCGTTTTGTAGATCAATGGCCATCTGCACACCATTCATGGCCACTCGGGCAGCCACAATGAAGGCATCATTGAGTGTGCCAACCTCGTAGCAGTTGTTCTTAGCCACCACACGCCGCACAAGGTTGCGAACGTCAGAAATGGCCTGAGAGGCTGCCTCCGGGGCGGCAGAGCTCACCTCCGACCACTTGTACACGCTGATGTAGGCCATCGTCACCGGCTTGGTGGCATCAGTGGGGGCGGCCTTCACGTTCTGTGAGTCGGTGCTCGCACAGCAGAAGCAGCTGATCCAGCACAGCCACAGCACCAGCAGGAGAAGCAGGAGAAGCAGGAGGCAAAGGAAGATGAGGCCTGCAATCATGCCACTATGCTTTGGTGCTGGCTTACGGGTACGGGGACGGTGTGTGCAGGGTGGCAGGGTGGTCGTCGTGGTCGTGGTTGTGGTGACGATGCCAGCGGTGTAGACGAGGGAGGGGCTGCTGCGGAGAATGGGGAGGGGGTAGTTCAGGTCCTGCAAGTTCCTCCACTGCATGAGGGCCATGTTGCGTGCACCGTAGTTCTTCAAGCAGGCAGAAGGGTAGTCGCTGGGAGCAGTGAAGCAGTTGGAGTGGTAGGGTCCATAGGCATTGTTGCCGATGCTGAAGGATTGAACGTTCATAAAGTTGTTGAAGATGGTCTGGGCATTGGCATTTGGGATGCCAGCAGTGGCGCGGTCGAGGGCAACGGCAGCGAGAAAGCCACGAGCGCCGGCAGGGGTTTGATAGGTGGTACCTGCGGTGCTAAGGTACTTCTCCACGATATCTGCGGCATTGGTTGTGGCGGACCACGTGATGATGTCTGTGACGAAGAAGAGGCGTCGGGTCACTGCGTTCGGTGCGCTTTTAAAGGTGCTCTCGAAGGTGGCGTACTGCAAAGTGATGTCGTTGAAGCACAGAAACACCACCACATCCAGATTCTTCGTCATGAAGGTCAGGAGGTCAGGAATCTCATTGCTCGCGATGCCAATGACAAAGAAGAAGCCATTCTCGCCAAGTTCATCCACCATGTTGTCCGCCGCCGTAGCGACGGTCTGGTTATTGAGAGGGAGGCCAAACTGGTTGACTGACGACTCAATCAGCTTGAAGAGAGTAGCGGGGTTTGCGGTACGGACGACCGCATTCACCGTGCGGAGCTCCGTTTGTTGCTGATTGTTGGCTGCTCCAGGCTTTGGCTTTGGAATGGCCTTGATGCGATCGGCAATGTAGGATGACATGATGTAGATCTGTTGCTCCAGGGTGGCAGTGACGTAAATGACGTTGTTCAGGGTCAAACTGAGTGCGCCGCTGTCTGCGAAGATGGGCTCCAGGAAGAGAATGTTGGGGTAAGTGGCAGGGGAGAATCCTGACGGCAGTGGGCCAGACACCACAGACATGAAGTTGGTTGCCTGGGTCGTCAGTGTTGTCGCTGCGGTAGCGCTCGTTGCGGTGGCCATGGAGGCATACTTCATCGTCATTTGCGACTGTAACTGATAGGTGGCGGCGGCACCCGCTGCGGAGACGGCGGTGAAGCCGTTATTCATTTGAGTGTAGATGTAGTTAAGGGCAGCGACGTCAGTGAGACCGAACATGGAAACCCTCAAGGGTGCGGTGCCCTCAGCCGTGCCCGAGATGTAGCAGTCGTACAAGGGGTAATTCTTTTCATTGACCATGGTGACGGCACCCCCCGCCACAGTGATGACGGCAACGTAGTGGCCTCCCTGGTTGCATTGGCAGGCTGTGCCTGTGGCGACACCCACGACGCTGTTGCCACAGCTACCGCCGTAGTCACCAAGAATGTAGTCGTTGCCAATGACGTAGCGGTTCTGCATGAAGAGAGCCGTTTGAAGGGATGCCGTGTTGAGTCCAGTGGTGCTGCCGTAGAGGTTCACGGCATAGATGGCCTGCATCATGGCAATCCATCCGTGGAAGGCGTAGAGCCCACTCACCGAGGCGAGGTATGTACCTGCCATGCCCGTGTTTGAGGCGGTAATGGCCGTTGTAAAGGCGGCGGCGGAAGCGGTGGCGAGCGTCGTTGACTTGGGCGGCGGCACCAGAGAAGTGAAAACCATCTTGGAGGCCGTCAGTGATCCGCTTCCACCGGAGATGGAGTTCAGCAACGCAAAAGGGGCAAAGGCGGTGAATCCAGTGCCGCTAGAGACGGGTGAAGCACCAACGGCAGCAACGAAGGCCGTCGTGTGTGCGCCGCGCTCCCCAAAAATGAAGATGGATGTTGGTTTCAGAGCCAGGAAGGTGGCGGCGCTCGTGAAGGCTGAGCTTGCATCTGCTGTATAAGCCACAGGGGTGTTGTAACCAAGCTGGTTGATCTGAGCGTAGAAGGTGGTGCTGAGGGGCTCCGTTGTTGCGCCAGCAACACCCTTCAGGTACATCCAGCCGACCGTTCCCATGGCCGTTGTTCCAGCAATATCACGAATGACGGCTTGGTTCAGCAAGGAAAGAAGCTCACCCGTAGGGTCGGCGGTCATGAAGTAGAGCTGATTGCTCCACTGGCGCACCGCCAGAGACTGGGGGTAAGGGCCAAATAGCACATAGGAGCCGAGTTTGTTGGGTACAGACGCGATGGCAGCATCATCGTAGAGGCCAATCACCGCCGCCGCACTTACGGCGCCAGCGGCCGCCACAACTGCCGCGCCAGCCCCTGCGCCGGCGGCGACAACGCTGGAGCTGAGGGTGAAGGAGGTGGAGTAGGTGCCAATGGCAGCTTGATAGCCTTTGTAAATGTCAGCGCGTTCGGTTGGTGCGGCTGATGTAGAAACCTCCAAGATGACAAAGCCGGAGACGGAGGTGGTGAGCAGCAGTATGGCCAACCACGCCACACACATGAGTGCAACCCGCGATGGGGAACGCGTCATCCGCATCGTAATGAAGAAATGATACACCGAAAGTTGGATGGTCTAGAGAATCGTCCAACACAATCGTGATCTGTTGCTGATGTTGATGTTGTTGTTGCGGTATAGATGGCGTGTGTCGTCTCCAGCCCACTGTATATCTGGAAAGACTTTCAGAACGCAGAAGCAACAACCAAACAACAACAATATAAAGAAGGGGAAAAAAAGTAAGGAAGAAAAATGTGGAGAGCTCTTCGCACGCACAAGAAAACCTAGATCTTGAGTTCAGAACAGTGAGAGAAAGAGAGGGAAAGAAGATCATTGATAGCCGTCTCACGCACAAAGATGGTGAGTGGAGAACGGGAACGGGAAGGTATCCGCAAAACGCGCTCCTCCTCCAACACTCCTTCTCAGGTTGCAGCTCATATACTCTTGATGATGGCAGCACATGTACGCCTCACACCCTCGTCACAGAACAGACCGTGTTGCCAGCTCATCTCTAATCCACATCTATTGGTATATCATCTAGTTCGCAGAGATTCGTATCAATGACAAGGCCCAAGAAGGGCACATGGCACACATCTAGCAAAGATTCTATTCAATATAAATATAAATTGGTGCATCATCCTCATCACAAGCAGTGGCTATTGCTGACATGTGTGTCGTTGTTGTGCTTCTTCCCTTTGAATGACGCATACACAACGCACAGATACGCACCATCCACTATCAAAGAAGAATAAGAATTGTGTTCGTGGATGGATAATACCGCCGACACCTGAATTCATCAGCAGCATGAAGCACTGCTCTTGAACTATATTGAGCCGTGATGCATCTACATAGAACGAGGGCCTCTCACTCCTCACCGTCACGCTTCGGGGCAGCAGCAGCCGGCACCGCATCGTAGCTGAACTTGAAGCCGTTGACGGCCCCAATCACCATCACCTCCGTACACAGCGGAGCAATCCACAAGTCGCCTTCAAAACGCTGTGTTTCTGGGTTCTGCTGCAACTTGGTGCGTCCAACCGGAATGACGCAGCTACTCTTGCCCAGTGAGAAGTACACATGCATCTGGAACTCAGTGGTGTCGTTGTAGAAGGCCCACTTCTTCGTTGAGGTATCCACGATGCGGAACAAGAGGCCGTTGCCACTGGTAAAGCAGGGGGTGATGGAATCACCCAACATGGTTGGGCGGCCGTGAAGGAAGGCTGCGACAGAGTGGGGCCGCTTCGCGGATGACTTGAACTTCTTCTTGAGCTTCTTCACGTCGACGGACTTGCCCTTGTTGCTGCGCGCGCTCTTCTTGCTTGTGCGGCTGCTGGCGCTGGCAACGCTGCCACGGCGGCCAACCTCTACCGGCTTCTCATCAGCCGTGGTCTCATCCACCTTCCGTGCAGGAGATCGATTGGCCGTCTCGCGCGTCTTCTCCTTCTTCTTCTTCTTTTTGGATTTGGAGGCACCCTCTTTCTCATCATCGGTGCTGGAGGAGAGCGGTAGAGGCTTGGCATCGTCGGATGAGCTGCTACTGCCCTTCTTCTTCTTCTTGCTGTGTTTGGAGTTGTGCTTCTTGTGCTTCTTGCCGCTATCACTACTATCCGAGGGTGAGCTGCTCTCCTCCTCATCCTCGTCCTCCTCATCCTCTTCGCTATCTTGGTCAGAGGAATCTTCCTCCTCATCGTACGATGGCTCATCGCTATCGCCATACTCATCGCGATAGTGGAGGATCTTGGCGGTGCGTCTAGCC
The DNA here is from genome assembly GCA_030849065.1 of Jaenimonas drosophilae. Lineage (NCBI taxonomy): Eukaryota > Euglenozoa > Kinetoplastea > Trypanosomatida > Trypanosomatidae > Jaenimonas > Jaenimonas drosophilae. The sequence goes on from JASAON010001544.1 coordinate 47,101, forward strand.
AGCACATCCTGCAGCGCCGCGGCGTATGCCTCATCAGTCTCAAAGTGTTTGCGATCACCACCAGGGAGGAAGTAGTTGTAGCAGTGGAGTCCCATGAGCTGCATCCGCTCCTTGGGCGGAAAGGTGCTGTAGTAGGTCGTGAGTGCCCGGTAAGTGGATTCTGAACGGTGCTTGGGGTACTCCTCCATCGTGGAGAGCATCGTGAGGGCAGTTGGGAAATCCTCCTCCACCTTAGCCATGTTTTGTTGCGTACGAAGTCGTGGGAACTCACGTTGACGAAGCGCCACCAACTCGAAGAGCTCCACCGATGCACGTCGTCCACGCAGGTACTGAGCTCCAAGGTTTATCACGTTGAGTTTGGCATCCTCAAAGGAGTCAATCTCATCGTGCGTGCTCTCCGCAAAGAGAATCTGCCCACCACGGCAGAGGAGGCCAATGCGGCACACGTTTACGAGCACCTCACCCGTGTAGTCGTAGCCCAAGCCCCCTTCCATCTTGTTGATGGTGGCCATGTCTGTGTAGATGGAGATCTTGATGCGTGGGCCGTTGAAAGGGTCGCCCTCGGGGATGGGAGTGGGTGGCCGAGATGGCTCCGAGCCCTCCTCATCCTCCTTGGACGAGTGCGAGGATGGGCTGTCAGAGTCAGAGCCGTGCTTCTTCTTCTTGTCCTTCTTCTTGGGCTTAGGCTTGGGCGGTGGCGGCGCGGGCTTCTTCTTCACGTCTGACTTGGCGTACGTCTCCATCACAACGGGGCAGTTCCACTTGGTGAAGGCGTGGCAGCGCCGTTGCACATCTGCCGCGAGCTGCAGCGCCGCCAGTGGGGAGGCCGTGGCAACGAGAATAACGTCAGCAATGCACTTCACCTCATAGCACTTGTGCTTCACAATGGCACTGCGTACCATCTTGTAGTAGGTAGGAAGAATGGTCTTCATCTCCATGGGGGCGATGGCCCACAGCGGAACACACTGGGCAATCTCAAAGAGGATGAGGGTAATGGGCTCCTCCTCGTTCTTTGGCGCACGTTTTTCATCGTGAGAGGCCTTGTTGTCTTCGATGCCGCTGTTGGTGAAGTTCAGCCGCGTGGTGCAGCAACACAATAAAACGATGAGGAGCACAATGATGATGATCAAGACAACAATCACAACCAGAACCACAACTTTTACCCAAGTTGCTGTGCCAGAGATGCCGCTGCTATCCAAGAAGCTTCTTGAGGTGCCTGTTGTGGTTTCTGCAAAGAGAGGGTGCGAAAATGGTGCTGGACGAACACCATCGTCATGGAGAGCAATGGAAGTGGTGTTGTGCATGTTGATGGTGCTGCAAGTGCCTTGGTCAAGTGCAGTGGTTGCCTGCATGAGGATCGTCGCAACAAGGGTAACCGCAAACCATCGAAGTGCGATGGAGGCCATGATGATGTTGTAAAATGTTGTTGTGTTAAGTTGTATGTGGTAATCGGCAGACAACGACAGCGTGGAGCTCCTTCAACCTGCCTCTATATTCACTCTTTCTCTCTAACGGAGTGTGTATCTATGCTACGCAATGCAAAACGTTGATGGGTGTGGCTGCAGCGTACCACACGCGGCGTAGTGATGAAGATGTATGAGAGATCTTCCGCGACACAAACAAGTGAAGGAGGATGTTTAAAAAGAGTACATCAATGAAATTGCAGAGTGACGCACCCAAGAATTTGGTGTTGTGTGTAGTGTACCCAAGTACTTGTGGGATGTTGATGCATAAGTTGGTATCCAAGTGGGTTGATAATCAAGACTGTCAGAGCTCAAAAAGCAGAAGTTATGTAAGGTATTGCAAAAAAAAAAAAATCATCAACAAAGAATCCAGATCACAGACATGAACCATGGAAAATATGAAGAAGGAAAAAGAAACACGCGTCCATTGTTTTTGCCAGTACTTTGCGAAGAGCCACGCGGATTGTGAAGAAGAAGCACACGCACACATCGAGGATGATGGCAAGAGGCTAGAAGCGAGAGAATACAGGGAGATGTGAATGACGACGCATCTCCACCACACACACCTTACTGAGCTACTGCACACAACAGGTGCAGTTGCAGTTGCTGGCATCATACTTGGTACTCTTGGAGCGACCTTGTGGAGCAACCATCTTTCTCTTCATTTTATTCTTCATCTTCGTCGTCGTGTAGCAGCAAGTATCAACGTCCTTGACTGCCACGCCAGATTGCCACTCCTCTACGCTTATCTCCATGCCAGAGATGGTGTTCTCCTCCACGTGTTGATGATCATCACCAAACCCATTCCCACACCGCAACAGTGGGGAGCCCCAGCCAACAAAACACATTGCATCCTCTGCATCTCGAAGAGATTCCATCCACGATGCATTAACGTCAGCAATCACCTCCTCTGCTCGACGACGATGAATGTTGGCTTCATCATCATTTTTTTGCTGATCAACATGTGCGCCAACCACCATTCCCATGCGCTCCACCGGAGTGGGGTTGGCTTTGTTGCGGCTCTCAATGTTGCGCATCACCAATGGTGGTGCATCAACATCCGTCATTCTCATGGATTCAAAGGATGAGAAGCTAATCAGGGCAAAGCTGGAGTCGTTGGGCTCAAATGGCGACTCGGCATCCACACACTGCACCTCCTCCTCCCGCTTCACGTGTATCTTCTTCGTCTTCTTCTTTGTTTGTGTGGCATCGTCAGCCACACACTCTGCCACAGCTGTTGTGGGAGCACGTAGAGACGTGCACTTCTCCCCCTCAAGGCTGCTTTCATCATCATCCACGGTGTTGGTGTGGCTCATCTCAATCACAAGAGGTGATGCAGCAACAACCAACATGGCTGCCGGGGCGTGTGTGCCAGCAACCTCTTCACAGGGGCCATGACGTGCATGATGCACATGAGCCATGTGCAGGAGGCAGGCCTCCAGCTCCGTCATGCCATCACCAGTGAGCGCACTAACTTCCACGTAGTTTGCTCTTGGACACGTGCGGTAAAGCAGCTCCATCGCATCATCATCTACACGTGCTGCTGTTGTTGTTGTTCGCATGGGTAGGCCAGCATCACCCGTGATGCCACCAGATTCACTGGAGGTGGAGCAGCTCAGCACATCAAATGCTGCTCCGTCGTCCATGCAATATCTTTGGTTTTGTGATAGCATCCTCCTCTTTCTACGCTCAAATGGTGATGATGTGGTGGCTGGGCAGCACAAATCACTCTTGTTGGCCACCACAAGTAGAGCATTTTGTGTTGTGCGTGGAGCTGCACCACAGAGCGGGGCGAGACGATGCGCCATCATCCGCCGGAGTGAGCCCTTCATACTTGCATCAAATACGCACATAATCACTGCTGCTCCCTCCACAATGGCAGATACATCGGCGGCGTAGCGGTCTAAGCCTGCCGTATCAAACATGTGCAATCGTGTCGCGGCATGCGTCGTAGAGGAGGATGAGCGGATGACCGTGGCTGAAAAAAAATCAACGCCGATAGTGGGTGATGTAGCAGGAAGTGTAGGCCATGTATGATGATGTTGGTGCGACTGCATGAGTCGGTGAACGATTGATGTCTTTCCAGCACGATAATC